>JAIPRN010002836.1:0-26305 GCA_025469175.1 Geopemphigus sp. TES_GeoC_2020 | reverse complement strand
TGGTGTAGTTTCCTCGTCAACAATTTCGGAAATTTCGGGTTTCGATTCAATGACTTCAACTGTCTCCTTGCCATCTTTAATGGTTTTAATAGTTTTCTTTTTAGTAACCTTCCTCTTTCCACCTTCGAATACAGTCGTTGTTTTGATATCTATAGAAGTAGCTTCGTCAGTAATTGGCGTAGCTTCTTGTGGTTTCAAGATTTCTGAGTCAGGTATAGGTGTAGTTTCCTCGTCAACAATTTCGGAAATTTCGGGTTTCGATTCAATGACTTCGACCGTTTCCTTGCCATCTTTAATGGTTTTAATAGTTTTCTTTTTAGTAACCTTCCTCTTTCCACCTTCGATTACAGTCGTTGTTTTGATATCGACTGAAGTAGCTTCATCAGTAATTGGCGTAGCTTCTTGTAGTTTCACCATTTCTGTGTCAGGTATTGGTGTTGTTTCCTCGTCGACAATTTCGGAAATTTCAGGTTTCGATTCAATGACTTCAACTGTCTCCGTTCCATCCTTAACGGTTTTAATAGTTTTCTTTTTAATAACTTTTTTCTTTCCACCTTCAATAACAGTCGTTGTTTTTATATCCACTGAAGTAGCTTCGTCAGTAATTGGTGTAGCTTCTTGTGGTTTCACGATTTCTGAGTCAGTTATTGGTGTAGTTTCCTCTTCAACAATTTCGGAAATTTCGGGTTTCGATTCAATGACTTCAATTGTCTCCTTTCCATCCTTAACAGTTTTAATAGTTTTCTTTTTAGTTACTTTCTTCTTTCCACCTTCGATTACAGTCGTTGTTTTTATATCGACTGAAGTAGCTTCGTCAGTAATTGGCGAAGCTTCTTGTGGTTTCACGATTTCTGAGTCAGGTATAGGTGTTGTTTCCTCGTCGACAATTTCGGAAATTTCAGGTTTTGATTCAATGACTTCAACTGTCTCCTTTTCATCCTTAACTGTTTTAATAGTTTTCTTTTTAATCACCTTTTTCTTTTTACCCTCATTATCTATTCTGGATATTGTGTCATCTGTTTTTGCTTTAATTTTTTTTTTCGTTCGATCCCCCTCTTTTTCTCTTATATTTTGCCCTCTCTCGTATATTTTTTCCTCTAAAGTCTCAAGTCTCACTATTTTATTATTTTTATTTATATCTTTAGATCCTTTTATACTATCATATGTTTCTGTGTTTTGTTGTGTTTCTGATGTTATGATCTGTACTTCTTGTTGTGCTGGCATGATGTCATCTGTAATTTGTTTAAAATTGTGTTTATGTTTGTGTGTATGATGTAGAATAAATATATATTTATTTAATATATTTATATATATATATTTGTTTGTTTATTTATGGACATTAATGTTAACTGTGTTATGTTTGTGTAGTTTAAGAACATAGATTTTTTTTGTTATAATTTTATTTATTTTTTGATGATCTTTATATATTGTGTTTATTAAAAAAAAATTTTTATGTAATATATGTATTAGTTTTTTATGAATGTTATTTTAAATATATTTATATGCAATTAACTCTACGTGAGTTCTTTTTTTTTTGGTTTTATTTCTTATTTATGCATCAAATTTTTTTTCAGTTAATTATTTTTATGATTGTGTGATTTTAGTTTTAGTTTTTAACCTTTTTACTTTTTTTTTTAACCTTTTGTTGTTATATTAATCATATTCTATTCTAATCAATGATTTATTCATCTATATAATTACCACCTAAAGTGGGGCATTTGGTGTTATTATCAACATGCGTGTTATGAAAACTCTTATGTTTGTTATTAAATTCATATATTGCGGTAAATTATAATTCAATACTTTTAATTCTTATATATTCTGTACGCTCAACTAATTGGCTTTCTTTTTAGCCTTCGATCGTTATTTATTATTGAATACAACAATCATATTTTTTACCTGTGCTCAACGTAGTGTCAGTGATTGATGCTCTATATTCCCTAATTGGTTCTTCATTAATTGCTACTGCTGTTTCTAATACGATATCTTCGTTTACTTCTAAACTTATATTTTGTGTTGGTTTACTAATATTTGCTGTTTGTTTTGTTGAACTTTTTTCATTTATTTCAGTCGGTTGTATTTCCGGTACAGTTTCAATAGATATAAGCGGTAATATTTCTAGAATCGTTGGTTTTATATTTTGTTGAATTGGACGATTTTGATTTATATTCAATTCAGACTCATTAAGTACTGATTCTTCAACTGTCAAATGTTGTAACTCGATCAAATTTACTTTTGCAGATTTACTTTTTACAGTTTCTGTCAATTCAAGTTTATCGATGTCAATCAATATTTGAGACTCTGTCGTTACTAAGGGCTGTAATTCATCTGTAGATATTGTTGCTAACGATGATTTATTCATTTTCATATCTTTTATTTCTGTTGGTTGTGTTTCTGAAATGACTTCATTTGATTCAAGTGGTATTAATTCTAAAAATGTTGGCGTTATATTATACTCTGTGGGTTTGCTTTCGTTAATTATCGATTCGGCTTCATTTGTTACAGATTCCTGAACTGTTAAGTGTTTCAACTCGTCTAACTTTACTTTCGACGCTTTTTCTTCGACTATTTTTGGTAATTTGAGTTCATCGACGCTTGATAATAATTGAGCTTCTGTTGTCATTAAAGGTTGCAGTTCATCGGTAGATACTGTAGCTATCGACGATTTTCTTATTTTTGTATCTTTAATTTCCGTTGGTTGTGCTTCTGATATTACTTCATTTGATTCAAGTGGTATTAATTCTAAAAATGTTGGCGTTATATTATACTCTGTGGGTTTGCTTTCGTCAATTATCGATTCGGCTTCATTTGTTACAGATTCCTGAACTGTTAAGTGTTTCAACTCGTCTAACTTTACTTTCGACGCTTTTCCTTCGACTATTTTCGGTAATTTAAATTCATCGACGTTTGATAATAATTGAGCTTCTGTTGTCATTAAGGATTGAAGTTCATCGGTAGATACTGTAGCTATCGACGATTTTCTTATTTTTGTATCTTTAATTTCTGTTGGTTGTGTTTCTGATATTATTTCATTTGATTCAAGTGGTATTAGTTCTAAAAATGTTGGCGTTATATTATACTGTGTAGGTTTGTTTTCGTTAATTATCGATTCAGCTTCATTGGTCACTGGTTCTTCAATTGTTAAATGTTTGTGTTCATCTAATTTTACTTTAGAAGCTTTGCCCTCTATTGTTTCCGATAATTTTAGTTCATCGACACTTGTTAATATTTGAGCTTCTGTCGTCATTAAAGGTTGTAGTTCATTTGTAGAAATTATTGCTAACGATGATTGGCCTATTTTTGTGTCTTTTATTTCAGTTGGTTGTATTTCTGTAATTACTTCATTCGATTCAAGTGGTATTAATTCTAAAAATGTTGGAGTTATATTATACTCTATGGGTTTGCTTTCGTTAATTATCGATTCAGTTTCAATCGTCATTGACTCCACAACTGTTAAGTGTTTGAGTTCGTCTAATTTTACTTTAGAAGCATTTCCCTCTATTATTCCTGTTAATTTTAGTTCACTGACACTTGATAATAGCTGAGTTTCCGTTGTCATTAATGGTTGTAATTCTTCAGTGGATATTATTGCTAGTGAAGATTTTCTTTCTTTTTTTTCGCTAATTTCAGTTGGCTGTGTTTCAGGAATAACTTCATTAGACTCAAGTGGTATCAATTCCGAAAATGTGGGAGTAATTTTATACTGGGTAGGTTTATTTTCTTTTATTATTAATTCTGCTTCATTTATCACTGACTCCTCCACTGTCAAGTGTTTCATCTCATCTAATTTCATCTTAGATGCTTTTACTTCTACTATATCCGGTAACTTTAGTTCATCGACACTTGTCAACAATTGAGCTTCTGTTGTTACTAGGGGCTGTAGTTCATCTGTAGATATGGTTGCCAATGACGATTTGCTCATTTTTGTACTTGTAATATCTGTTGGTTGTGTTTCTGAAATTACTTCATTCGATTCAAGCGGTATTAATTCTAAAAATGTAGGAGTTATATTATACTCTGTGGGTTTACTTTCGTTAATTATCGATTCGGCTTCATTTGTTACAGGTTCCTCTATTGTTAAGTGTTTCAGTTCGTCCAATTTTACCTTTGATGCTTTTCCTTCGACTATTTTTGGTAATTTGAGTTCATCGACGTTTAATAATAATTGAGCTTCGGTTGTCACTAGAGGTTGTAGTTCATCCGTAGATATTGTTGCCATTGATGATTTCCCTAATTTTGTGTCTTTAATTTCAATTGGTTGTGTTTCTGAAATTACTTCGTTAGATTCCAGTGGTATTAATTCTAAAAATGTTGGCGTTATATTATACTCTGTGGGTTTGCTTTCGTCAATTATCGATTCGGCTTCATTTGTTACAGATTCCTGAACTGTTAAGTGTTTCAACTCGTCTAACTTTACTTTCGACGCTTTTCCTTCGACTATTTTCGGTAATTTGAGTTCATCGACGCTTGATAATAATTCAGCTTCTGTCGTCACTAGAGGCTGAAGTTCATTCGTAGATATTGTTGCCAATGACGATTGGCCCTTTTTAGTATCTTTTATTTCAGTTGGTTGTGTTTCTGAAATTACTTCGTTAGATTCCAATGGTGTTAATTCCAAAAATGTCGGAGTTATTTTATATTGTGTAGGTTTATTTTCATTTATTATCGATTCAGCTTCATTTATCATGGATTCTTCAACTGTTAAGTGTTTCAATTCGTCCAATCTGACCTTCGATGCTTTTCCTTCGACTATTTTCGGTAATTTGAGTTCATCGACGCTTGATAATAATTCAGCTTCTGTCGTCACTAAAGGTTGCAATTCGTCTCTAGATATGGTTGCTTGGGAACTTTTGCTTATTTCTATTTGTTTAATTTCAGTTGGTTTTGTTTCTGGAATTATTTCATTATATTCAAGGGGTATTATTTCCAAAAATGTTGGAGTTATAGTAATCTGTGTCGGTTTGTTTTCATTCATCACCGATTCAGCTTCATTAATGATCGACTCTTCAATTGTTAAATGTTTTAGTTCGTCTAATTTTGCTTTTGTAGCTTTTTCTTTAAATATTCCTGGTAATTTCAACTCGTTGACGCTCGATAAAAGTTGGGTCTCAGTAGTGACAAAAGATTTTAATTCTTGTGTAGATATTGTAGCTAATGAAGGATTTATTGCTTTTCTTTCATGAAAATCGCCTTCCTTTTCATTACTGTTAACCTCGGAAACTACCGCACCTTCCTTTGGCGTTTCAAAGGACACCAACGCAGTAATTTTGTTCGGTTGTTTTTCGGATACAATACATTCTTCTTTTTCTGATACGATAGGTTCATTTCTTATTAAACATTCGTAATTTTCTGTAGTGACTTTCGCTGTAGAAAATGTTTTGTTAGCTATAATTAAATTTTCTTCTTTGTCTGTAGGAATTACATTAGACACTATTAAACCTGACTGTGCGTTTTCATAAGAAATATGAGCAATTTCGTCTTTTGGAATTCCTAAATTTAAAGTACCTTCTTTTTCCGAAATTTGTTGCTCAATGCTTGTAATTGCTTCAAAGTTTTCTGACGTCACTTTTGCAACCATTGTTTTTTGTGTTGGTTTGCCGGAAAATTCGGTTTCTTTGTCTTCACTGATGACACTGGAAACAATGACACTAGATTTGATTTCTTCTAGTGAAACATTAGCCTGTTTTAAATCTAATTTTTCTGAATCTTTAAGAATATCCTCTTTTTCAGAAACTACTTGCTCTGTTCTAATTATATTTTCTAACGTATCAGTTTTGATTATAGCTCTTTCTTCTAAATATTTAGGTTGTTCTATGGCACTTTCCGATTCTGATACATTTAATTCGGTTTGTAATAGACTCTGACATGTCAGATAAGTTTCACTTGCTGTGACGTGTTCAGGTTGTGTATGTCGTGGCAAGTTTTTAACATTCATACCAGTTACAACTTCTGTAATATTTACAACTTGCTGCGTACTTATTTCAGGCACTGTAGCTGTTTGAGGTTTTTGAATAGGTGTTAATAAATCATTTTCTTTGTCTACTGCGTTGACTTCGGACACTTGCAGGTTTAGATTGTTTTCAAATGTCACGTTAACAGTCTGACTTTCGGGTAATTTTTTCGATTCGAAGTGTTGCTCCATTTCAACTGGCGCATATTCCGAAATCGTAACAACATCAAGTGTCGATTGTGTTAACGACGCTTGTTTTTCGTTAGGTTTATTTATTTCTAACTGTTCTTCGGTTTCATTAAGAACCGTTTCCGCAACATTTAATGATTTGTCCTCTTTAAATTTTATTTCGGCTACGAATTCGTCGAATTTAAGTTTTTGTGTAAAATTGATTTCTTTTTCTAACGCGTTAATTTCAGTTGAAATGGCCGCATCGTATAGTTCTGATTGTGAGATCGAAGCGTTATCTGTATTTGTGATAGGAATGATTACGTCGCTAGTTGTTACGGATGAAACGATTTCAGATACTTGGGGAACCTCGTGTAATTTGGTTAACGACGGAATTGCTTGTTGAAATTTCTGTTCTTGTTTCACGTGCAATTTCTCATCATTGTCGTCCGTTATTATTTCCGTGATTATCAATCCTTGGTTCGGGATCATCGTCAGATCGGCTTTTCTCTTAATCATTTCATTCGGCTGTAGATTCATTTCACTCTCGTGTACAGTCGTCTCAGTTTGTGCTACATTGATGTAAGTTTCGTGCGCGACGTTTGCCGATTCTTCTTTCGGTTTGTATTTATCGAATTCTGTCAAGTGTACGTCAGCCAATATGAACGTTGTTTCGGCCGCCTCGTTCGGCATAATGTTTCTACCGGCAGTTTGCGTTTTCGGCATTTCCGGAATGATATATTTCCCTTCTTTATCCTCGACCACTACTTCGGTCACGTTAACGCTTTTAGATTCTTCGACACTTACGTTAACTGTCGATTTATCGTATACCAAACTTGATTGGAACGGTCTTTCCTTTTCCTCAGTCACCGTTACGGTAGATTGAACGCTTTCATGGGTACTTTGCACGGGAATTGCAATAGATGTTTTTGGCGCTAATTCTGCCAACGATCCTAATGCAGTATTCAGCAATATTTCAGTTTTTTCTGCTATTTCCTGCCCACAATCTATTTGTACTTGAGCTTTTTTAGTAGACGGCATGTCAAATTGTTTAACGTGTCCTTCCATCTCTTGAGTTATAACTTCGGATACAGTTTTAATTTCTTTTTCGTTTTCAACGTTAATTTTTGCTACTAAATATGACGGTTTAAATTCTCCTTCGAATACTTCCTCCTTGTCCTGAGTCGCATTTTCTATTATCACCACCCCGTGTACAACTTCTTGACCAGGTGTCGCCAAACACGTCACTACGGCTGGTAATCGTAGTTCGCTCGAACTGTCTTCTGGTTTTACTTCGAAAATTTTACTAACGGGTTGGCTATCAGTTATGTCAACTTTAGCGTGTTTTTCGTTTGGTTTTATTAACGGTATATACGTAGACTCCTTGTCGCCTGTTATAATTTCTGTCATATCTAGTATGTTTATTGTATTAATTTTTACGTTTGCCACTTCTTTTTTACCGGTCGGAATTACATTCAACGCGCTTTCTTTTTCATAAGAACTGATTTCAATTTGGTTTATTGAATCGTAAGGAATTTGGGATGACTCTAATGATATCTCGTTTGGTTTCGTAGTTTGGAAATTAGTCGTACTCATTTGCGTAACATTCTCCTCTAATTGAACAACTTTCTTCGGGATGTATACCGAAGAAATCTGAGCATTATGTGTTATTTCGGGTTTAAGTTCATTTAATGTATTTTCTTTTTCGACTACGACAGTTGTAGTTACGTTTAAGCTTTGGTTTTCCGATAATATTTGTGTAACTTGTTTTGACAACGGTTTTATTTGTTTTTCATACGGTCCTTCGGATTCTTCTGGTGTGACTTCCGTTACAGAGACTCCTAATAATGGTTCTAATTGTTTCGTTGCGTTTGCTGGTTTAAATGAATTATCAGTTAACGGAACGATATCATCAGAAGTTTCTATTTCTTCAATAGTTACTGTTTGGTTCTCGTCGAACATTATTTTTGCTTCTGAACTCTTGTTTCTTGCACTCACTTCAAATGTTTCTTCAAATTCGTTCGCGACGACTTCTGTAACTTCAATGTTTTGGTCCGATTGTACGGTAAAATTGCAGGTCTTTGTTAAACTCTTAACAGATTTAAATGGTGTTTCAGTTTCGTGACAAATCGTTTCGGTCACTTCAAAACTGTGGATTTCCGTTGATTGTGGTTTTATGCTGACTCCCAATGGTAATGTTTGAACGTCCAAATTGTGTGTCGCGTTTTGTGGCACAATCTCGAAATTCGACGCCACTTGTTGACTTTCTGACATGTCGCTAACCGCAATATGACTTCGCGGTAAAGGCGTTGGGACTATGTCGGATTCGGATTCTCCTAAAAATACTTCTGTAACATCCACAGTCTGTCCCATTTCATATTCTAAAGATGCTGTCTTCTTAGCCGCTTTTTCTAGTTGATCGAAAGTTATTTCATTATCTTGCGTGTTAACTACCGTTGTACTAATACCTTCCAATAATATATGTTCTGATACAGCTTGATGCAATGCTTCTTTATGACTTTCAATTGGTTCGACACACTCCAAAGTCGTTTTTTCGTAGTTTTCGGGAGCTTTATAGTCGATTAAATTTGATACTTTTGTCGCAGTTTTTGTTTTGAACTCATCGATTACTAGTTCATTTTCTTGGTCGTTTATTATCGTAGATTTAATAATAAGTCCAATGTTTTCGTTAAAACTGGGAGTAGCGTGTTTTATTTGTGGCTGTACTGGTTGTACTAAATTGTCTTCTAAGTCTTGTACATTTACTTCGGATACTTCGATACACTCGAGAGGCTCTATGGTTTGACTGCCCACTTTTGTCGAATATTCAAAATCGCTTAATTTCTCTTCACAAATTGAAATATTCGTTTCATTGACTTGAATTCCTTCGTGACTTAAAATTTCTTGTTCAGCATGATGATGAATAGGCTTAGGTTGTTCAGAAAATTCGCTCTCTTTTTCTTTAGGGAATATTTCCGTTACCACATAACCCCTAGCATTGTCTTCGATCGAAATATTAACTGTTTTTGTGTTATACTTCTGACTGTCCTCCAATGAAGATTCCGTTTCTTGTGTAATTATCTCAGATACTTCAAAGCTGTGAACTTCGTTATTTTGAAGGGCACGAGCCGATTCTTGTTTTGGGAATTCTATTTTTAAATCTTCGATGGGACTTTCTACTCTGGTCTCTGATGTTTCCGCAATGTCTTGTCCTGTAATTGTTACATTACTTTTCTTTTCTGTAGGTTTACTTTCCATAACTAATTCGTTTTTGGTATCTAATTGGACTTGTTCAGTTACTTGAATACCCTTAACTTCTTCGTACGTGAAATCAGCACACCTTTCGTGCGTTTTACCGTCGTTCGACAATTCACCTTCTTTTTCAAGAGGAGCTGTTTCCATTAATTCTACGGCTATTTGAGGACTTTTGGACATCATAGCGTGAACTTTTTGTGGTATGAACTCGTGAAAATCACTAGTAGAGCTACACACCATTGTTTCTGAAGTCTCGTGACATTCTTCCAAAACAATTTCATGTCTGTCCAAAGTGTGCGATGGAATTTCACCCGGTTTAAAGTCCGATTCTTTATCTTGTGTTAAAATCTCTACGACACTGATTGGAATATCCATTTCTGCATAATTAGTCACCGCTATTTTTGAATCAGGCATCACAAATTCTGGCATTACGTTTTCAGAATCTACCGGCACCATTAAGCTTGTTTCTAAACTGTGTAACGGTTTTTGAGACAAGTGTGCCACTGCGGTGATGGCGTTCTTTTCTTTTACAGTTTCTACGTTTTCACATGTCGTTACGTCTTGTCTCTCTAGACATTTTAACGGTATGATGTTCGCCTGGGCCGTTTCTTCTTTGGGCGCTACCGACACTGAAATGTCTTCCGGTTTGCTGTCGGAAATAATTTCCGTGATTTCGATCGCTTCATCTACTACCATGGAAGTGTTCGCTGAACGCGTCAAAGGCGTTTTATTTTCGGACATTTCCTGTTCTTTTTCGGATACTTCCGTTTCATATAAAATCACACTCTCAAACGTTTCAGGTTGTTGATGGGCATGCGCCTTAGGGATTTCCGGTTGTTTGAAGTCCAAAGTACAATCGCCGGTCACGACTTCCGAGTGGTCAGCGATTTCTATCGGGACGAACTCGGTTACCGCATTTTTTGTCTTCGGCGAGACGTGTTCGTCGATCGACGTCGTTTCTTTCTCGTAAACCGGTTGTTCCGTAACATTTATACCGATTACTTCATCAATTGTCACATTCACGGTTTTCGATTGTTTTTTCTCTTTCTCTACCAAAACGTCTTCAAGTTCATTTACAGACGTTACTTCTGACACAAAAGTTTCGTACGGCACGTGTTCTAGTTTCGCTCTATCGTCTGGATTTTTCTCCAGATTCAATTGTTCAACAGCGTCATTCGAAATCACCTCTGTAGTCTCAGCAATATCGTGACCGGAATAAACCGGTTTCGCTTGTACATTTTTCGGTCTACTATCGAGAGTTAAAACAGATTCGGATTCAAACGTTGAAACTTCGTTGACAATGATACTTTGATCGTCAACGAAATTAACGTTAGCCGTTTTTGTGGTACCTTTGGACAATTCTTCTAAATCGTTCACGCGATTTTCCGGGGTTATTTCCTGAATCACTACGGCTTGCAGAGAATGTGTCGGCACCGTTGTGGACTTATGCGACTCTGGACGTACTTCTAAGATCAACGACTGTTCTTGTTCCGTAATAACTGTTTGTTCGACCGTTATACTTTGAATCGGCGCGAAACTTGTTTCTGGTTTCACCGAGGTCGGTTTTGCAGCTTCGTCTAACGGCACATTGCTCTCGTGTACATTGACCTGTGATATTTGTTTGGCTTCAAATTCTTCGATGTTCGATACGGCTTCGTCCGTTTTATATTTCGAATCGGTTGGCAAATCGGTAGAAAAGTCTCCAATCGTGGTTTCAGTGACCGTGTACGAATGGCTTTCAGCGAAACTAGTTTCTGGCAATAATTCCAAAACCGTTTGCGACGTGAAATCGGATTCGGTTTCGTTCGCTATGACTTCGGTCACGTCGGGTACTTCTAAACCTAAAACTGTGCTTTTAACATGTTTCATATCTGGAATTACCGGAATTTTCAAATCGGATTCCGCTTCGTTCATTTCTATTATCGACGAAGTGCACACTTTATTGGCATCGTTCATCTTTAATGTCGCGGTACGAGATTCGGGCAATTGGGTCGTAAACGTTTCTTCGCTCTCTTGTTCATTAACCGAATGCACGATTACGCTCGACTGTGCAACTATATCCGTAACCGCGAACGACTTCTCCGGTATTTTGTCTTCGTGAAATTTGGATTCTTTTTCCTGTACGTTCGATTCGATAACCTGAATACTTTTTTCTGGTATGATCGTCACGTCAGCTTTATATCCAACATGCGATTGTAACGGATTATATTTCGCTTCTTTTTCCGAAGTTTCTATTTCGAACGTGGTCACAGCGTTATTGGACGGTACAATAACTTTTTCGGCCACCTCGGTTGGCACTATTATTTCCGGATAGTATTTTTCGGGTTGAATTTCAGAGTGTAACTCGCTGACGGTTAATTGTTCGTTGAGCGGATATTCCACAGACGGTTTCACCGGTGTCGGTTTGACATTGTCGTTCAATCGGCCTTCGGTGTGCGCTTCGTGCACTTCCACCACGTTAATACTTTCGTGTTCGACATAGTCTTGGGTAGCTTTTTTCTTTTGTGGTATCGCTTCGTGTTTAATCTCGCCTTCTTTCGTCGACGCTACGAATTCCGTAACTATTTTCTGAGCGTGTGAAATTATAGTTACCTTGGCCTCCTTGTTCTGTTGTTTACACTCGGTGGTTCTCTCTCCCAAGGCCTGATCGGGATGAACTTCGCTAATTGTTATGCTTTCTTTCGGTACAATGTCTTTCTTCGCGACACACGGTACGATGTCAAGAGGTTTAACAATGTCTTCCAGCGGTGACTGAGTGTCCGGATGATCGGTCGAAACACTTTCGTTTATTTCCAGAACAGAATTTGCTTTGAATTTTTTTACGTCAAATGATTCTTTTCGAGTTTCTTCCTTTTCCTCGCCTCGAGTGATTATACTTTCGGCAGCGTTTCGAGTTATTACGCTTACTTTAGCCTTGTCGGGTACGTCGCTAACGTCAGTAGACAATTCTACTACTTCTTGCTGCGCAATCGCTTCATTTATAGTTTTCGATGTTTTAAAAATAGTAGGAATCACAGCCGGATATTTTTCTATATTAAATTCGTACGTTGTTTCATCTGGAATATTTTCTTCACCGATTTGCGGTCGTTTTTCTTTTATTTTTTTCAAAACCGTTTTCGTCGTGTCTGTTATAATTTCTTCCTCTTCTACGTCTTGACGCTCAGATGTGTCTTTTAGATTCTTCCTTTGTTTTTTAACTTTTTCAATTTTAACGGGTTTATCTTCTGACGTTATTTCTGTTATGCGTTCTTCTGAACGAACTATTCTATCTCGTTTTTCATCTGTTATCTTATCATTTTCATCAGTAACTTCGGTAATTATTACATTGCTATCATCTGTTATTTTCTGTTCTTGTTCACTGTCTGTGGATAAACCAAATTAGTAATAAAAATATCATTCCTATAATTTACTGAATTTCACGTAAGATTCACCATAAAGCAATGCAGACAGATAGAGATAGATAGAGATAGACATAGTCGAAAAAAGTGTCGAAGCGCTTACTTTTTAGCAAAAAGACATGATAATTAAAATTAATAATAATAATAATAATAATAAGCACAAAGGCAACGTATTTCTAACATAGAGCAACATATTTCTATCACGATACCACGAGCACATTTATGTTTTAAATAATATAATATTAAAAAGTGTTAAAAATAACGAATCAATTAAAGCTAATTTAATTTTTGATACTTCTGATGTACTCTAATAAATTTTATTTCAATTAAATTCGATTTTTGAACCAAAGGCTAAAATAGTTATACACATAAAAATTGTATAGCATTTCTAGTACTGTTTTATCGTTAAAACCACGAGAAAAATCTGATGGCACATTTTATGAAAATAGATTTAATTGTATTGATAATAAATAATGATTATAGTTATTAAAATCATGCATTTTCAAGTTTTCATTCTTGAAATTGATCATAAAACACATATTAGAAAATATCAGGTTTCAAAATTTAAAAACGATCAAAATATTCTATATTATTATTGGTCATATCGATTTAATATAGACAGAAAATAAGTAATTAAATACATTTTTTTTCTGCTCTTATTTGTTCCATGCACTAGTAGGAGTACACCAGTTGAATAGTATTAGTTCGGACATATTAATATTATTAAAACTGGGCAACTTAAGAAGTTATTTTTGAAATTTATTTATCCTCAACAAAACAAAAATAACCAAGTTACGTTAAAATGACATAAATATTAATAATCTATATGCTACATATATATTTTCAGTAAATTGTTCACCAGTAAGTGAAATAAAAACAACTTGTTTTTTATTTTTTAATAATCTACCTTCGTCATATATTTAATTGCTATTTTCAAGAAAAATAATAAATATCGTTCAAACGATATTTTATTTGACGAAAATTATTAAACCACATTTTAACGTAAATTCAAAATCAGAAATATTGTATTTTTCTCAAATCAGTTTTATATAGCGTTATGAATAGTTGAATTTTAATATAGAAAAATTATAAACAAAACTCATCTCCGTACAAATTTATAGAAATACGAGAATATATTTCTAGAATTCACTTTTATTGTTATATTTTAAAATGATTAATAACCTTAAGTAGCTACAAATATTTAGAAAAAGTAATTTTTAAAATATATTTCACTTTTAATTGTTTTATTGCCCAGCTTTAAATATTATAGCGTAAAGAAATTTATGCGATATATTTATAACAAACACGTGGTGTTAAAACGTAAACGTATAAATTGTATTTATTCTTAGAGGATTTGTTTCAATTCGTTCAAAAAATACACGTCTATATACATATACAATATTATTAGTTCTTACTTTAAATCAAGTAGACTTACCATTAGTAATATTATAATATCTATATGTTCAACAGTCACTATTAATCAAAGTATTATGATTAAGTAGCGTTATACTGACATAAGCACAGTAAACATTGGTAAATAAGCTGTTCCGAAGAAAAACACATTTAAAACAGTCGGCTGAAATTGAAGTATTGAAGCTATGCCTTGTCGTATGGTGTAAAAATTGAAAATAAATAATATATTACATATATTATATACAAGTGGAAAGAAATTTCGTAACGATTACTATATTCGCGCTATTAAATATATGTAGTAACGTTAAGTACTTACCAATCGAGACAATTTCTTCGCTTGTTTTAACTACTCTCTTTGTAGAACGCGTTTTCTTCGTTACTTCTGAAAATTAATATATATTTAATGGTTAATTTTAGACGTCTACTTCATAATATATTAAAATGAACGAGAAAGCAAAGTTACGCTCCAATATCCGGGCTTGACGCTGAACTAAAATATTTCAGTTTAGGTTTCGATTAAGATTATTGGTTTTTACTAATTTCAGTTTTATTTAGCGATACAATGTATTTTAAAGATAGTATTAAAATTTTTAATTTTAATGCCGATTTTAATTTTTTGATTTTAAATATCGGTTTTCCAGAATTAATAATATGGTGTACAAGTGCCCATTTAATTCAATAAAAGATTCGATATTGAATATCGATTTAAATTTTTCTTATGATTTTGAAATTTGTTCAGCGGTATTTATTTTCATTATAATCACTTTTGCCGATGTTTAAACTCGTTTTGAAAATCGTTCTCAAATCTAGCCCATAACTTTTTAACACTATTAACACATACGAACATGACAAAAATGTCTACTAAATGAGACAGGCGAAAAGAGTTTAACAGTTCAAAAATCAACTCGCTTAAATTTATTGTTCCAATTTTGGTAGTTAAATTTCGATACAAAAACAAATTCTAGATCCCTCACCCACCATAATTCTAAATATCGATGGCGGCGATTCGACGGAACTTCGCACGGCGCACCGGATAGGCAATAGGTTTGATATAGTCGCGGGTTGTGTGACCACATTAACACATTTACACATTGACGACGACTAGTCGTTATAATCGCAATAAGATTTATATTATTTAACAACCTAACCGACGTTTGATAATATAAAAATGCTAATTAAACATCGGGTTCGTTCGTAACGAAATTGAATTTGTAATATTATATTAAGATTGGACGATTATGTTTACCGTGGACTAATACATTGACCGACTCGCTTATATCAACCGTCTCGGTGATGGTATCGTCCGTGGTGATTTGGGACGCGTGCTCGATGTCCCAGGTGCTGGTCTGAAAATCTTCCGGCGTCAAGTACGTAATGATTTCCTCCAGCGTGGTGTGCTTCAATTCGACCATGGTCATGAACGCCTTAAAAACTTCGTTGACGGTTTCCGGTATGGTGGATTCCTTGGTGAAAACGTCGGCCACCAGCGAGGTATAACCTTCGCGTTCGATAAGGTGCACCATGGCCGACTGGGCGGGCGCAGTCCTCAGCGCGGGGAATTGACCTGACGTGTATTCCGCGACCACCTGTGTAACAATTCGGGTTTAGCGAAAACTGAAACCATTTTCGGAAACGACTTCGTTATTTGTGACGTCGACGCATTTGTCACAACTATTTCACGTTTTTCATTTATTCTCAATTTTACGAAAAACTTTTGCGAAAATTTCAAAGAGCCCTTCGGACAAAAACGATGGTGACATCGTCGTCAGTAGTTACGACGGCAACCACGGCGGGGTTAGGTTAGGATAATTCATTATTACCTGTTCCGCAGTTATTCCGTGCCGGGTGAGTACGCCGATCGTGGCCAATTCCCGGAGCGGATTTTCGGCCGGTCCGAACTCGGCTAACTCCATCTGGTCCAACGTTTGGTCCACTTCGAGTACCGCCGTCGGCGTTCGGAGCTTGAGCGCTGTGAACAGTGCTGGTTCTTCTGACGGTTTGGCCCGCGCGTATTTCGGTCCGCGAATTTCCCTGATCGTCTCATCCGACACCGTCTCCGAAGTTGACAACGATTCTCGGGTGTGCAACGACACTTCGGCCACCGCTGGCTGATCGGACGGTCCTATGTCATCTCGTACGTCGTCGGCTTCCCGTTTGCACGTGGCCACCGCCGACACCGATACTGAATCCTGGACTGGCCATACAGGTTCTGCCTTTGCCTTGGCAAAAACGAAAACAGTAGTGTCGTCGATGGTTTTTATGTTGTTCCCGAAACATCAAAGGGGGAGGCATAAATAGCTGGGGTTGAACATCGTTGGGGTAACGAGAAAAAACATGTTTCGGTTTTGTTTTTTAGTAAACCGAACCTGTGACGGTTTAAAGAACGCAAAAAACTCGGTGCTTCATATCGGAATGTTTCGACACTTAAAAACCATTATTTGCTTAAAACTATAGATATTTGTAGATCTGTTGTTATATAAAGATACAAGTTTCCAATTTTTTTTTGTAATTATGTTTTTTTACCACAGAAATGATTATTTACCCGGAAATATTATTTTAATCTACTTTGCATATAAAGGTCACAATTGTACTCACTCGTTTAATCTAATAATAAAACTAGACGGTTATTTTATTAAAAAATAATTACCTTTTCAACAGCCGTGGTGAATGGAACTGTTTCTTTCCATTCGATGTCCTCGAATGATCTAAAATGTATTTTGATAGAATTTCAATCCATGTATTCGTACACGACATATTATTATTATGTTATTATTTTATAATTATTCAACACTGTTTTATCTATAGATTCGATATTTACTCAGTTTCTTTTTTGGGCTTTTTCTTCGTAGTCTTCTTTTTCGTCTTTTTCACTTCTTTCACTTCTTTCTCTTCTACCTCTTCCTCCGTGGCTGTGAATTGTTCTTCGCCAAGTTCTGCTCAATAATAAAACAATAATTTATAAAATTAATTTTCCAAAAATAAACGTTTTCATATTTGTTTGTTTTTTCTTATCCTGTTATTTCTTTTACTTTTGACGTAAAGTTTAGCTTTATTTTTAGCTTCGCCCAAATTGCTGTTGGCTTTGCAAATATAAACGCCTTCATCTTCCTTTGTGACACGTTTAATAGTTAATGTTGTTTTAGTGTCAGTGATTTTTATTTGAACGTTTGACGAGTTTCTGACAATCTTATCGTCATGATACCATATGACCACTAAAATAGAAATTTATTTTATATATTTGTGAGTTTACGACAGTCAATGGATTTAAATAATAACCTGGCGTGGGATTTCCTGAAAATTGACACTCGAACACGACAGTTTCGTTTTCGATTGCTCGTTCGTCTTTCAACTCCTGCACAAAGTTCGGAAGACTCTGAAAAGCTGTAATAATAATTTCCAATATTGTAAAATGTTTTTTTTCAACATTGTTTTATTTATCGCGACTTTTACGAATTAAATCTTACCTTGTCTACATATTGATTCCTATTTATAGTGTATACATTTAAAAAAGAGGAATAAGAATGTGACATTACTAAATAAGTGAATATATAAAAAAAGTATTATTAGATAATTGAACAATAATTCTATTTTCCCCCGCTAAACATTATTTTTATAAAGGATAACGATTGTGTACATTTCAAGTGCAAATAAATGTATGCAATAATTGTACAGCAATAATAAATAATCAGAATACTGTTTTGTAAATAAAAATTTCTAAAAATAAACTAAAGCTATATTTTAAGTAGTCTCATAAACTGTATAGACGGTTTTTTGCTTTAACTCTTATCAAAATTTTGATTTCGTACAACAAATAATATGCTAAATACTGTATATTGTTTATTACCAATATAAGTCAAAAATAGGACATTAACTAATTAAAAATACTTTTTTTTAAAAACTCGTTAATTTATCAAAGTATTAATAAAACTTTTAACAGTTAAATAACGTCATTTTCTAGTTTAGTTAACTAACTGAAATCAAATATTTTTATTTGTATAATAATATTACATTTATCGATGTTCGAAGGTCATTTAATTTAATTTTTTGATTTACATTAACAATAATCAATTTTAAATTATTTTAATAAAAACTTAATACAATTTATTTTTTAATTAAATAAAGTTCGTTTTATTTAATTTTAATTTTTAATTTTTTAAATGACATTTTTACTAATGTAACTTAATTTATTCGAAATATTTATTTTTATTGTACATTTTATTTAATAAATTTATTTTGCATACGTAAAATCATTGTAAACCAATAAATATTTCGAGATAATATTATTAATTTAAAATTTTTATAATAAAATCGGGGTTTTAAAATACCATTTAAACATGTTTTAATGTCATTTGAAATTAAAATTTTAGATTTTTTAATTTAAAATATAGTCAATTTTTTCTTAAACAGACCTCATAATTTTGAGTTATATTGGTTGTTAATAATGTCCGTGTCATTTATATTGCTTATCGTAATATCTATATATTCTTAGATTGTGACATAAGGCTGTCTTTTTTTCATAGACACGAATGACAAAATACTTCCGACTCATTTGTGTAATTCATATTATTCTTCAATCTACAATAAATCGATTATACCTAAACCCGGTTTTGTAGCTGACATATTAGGATATAATTGTAATTTTAATGTTCTTTTATAGCAATCCAAATAGTTTTTTTTTTAAGTATAACATTTATAAGACCAAGGTTAGTCAATAATATTTATTAATTTTTAATTTCGCGATTAGTATTCTTAAAACAGATTCGAATTCGTCATAATCCTTTGTCTCGTTAGTAATTGAAAAATTCGTGTTAAATTTCGTCTGTATTTTCATAATAACGGATATAAAATTATATTATACATTTTTTAGAATTCCAATTTTTTGTTAGAAAGTGTTTATGAACCTCGATTATGTTGTGAACGTAATACTTAACTTGTTACACAGTAACATAAAATTACTAATCGAAATGAAGTAATTGAAATTGTAAATATGATTTGGGACATAATTATTTTATTTATTTCAAATGTACCTTTCGTAATATAAATAAATAGTAGGATGGTAATTTTGTTTGAATCCATCGAATATTACATCATCTTACTCGCAACGAGCAAAGGTCGAAATATAAAACAAATACTTAAATCCCTAAGGTTTCATGCATTTGAAGCATTTTATACTTAAAAACGCATACTAATATGTTACTGAACTGATAGTAACCATAATCGTCACATATCGACGTGGTTAAGGAAAGGAGGTAACCAGGTTAGAGAAAAACAAACATAAACGATAAAAAAATAATATTATTACATACAACACTCTATAAACAAAACAAAGTAGTTACAAAATACAAAAAAAAAACACACACACATTTAAAAAAACAAAATATGATAACACGCGTGGTTGAAAATTATTACAATTTATAACACGAAATTTCATTTTGTATACGATTTCTTTGTATTTTCATTTCAAATTAAAAATGTTGATTTTGTTATTTAAATATCGTACTAAAATGTAAGTACACGTATACGGTACTAAAAAAATCCCATTTCGTACACAAAATGAATCGTGAGGTATTTTTTAGTTCCATGCATATACACACTTATAAGTTATTAAGTATGATAATTTTAATCGAACTACAAACCGAACACGTTTAAGTACAAACCGTTTTGTTTGTTGTCGAGAAATAGTCTCGTATCTATTACAATAGATAAATATAGGTACGCCTTGAATATTCGGTATATAAATATCAGGAAGTATGGTGATTTTTGTCTTGAAAGTCGTTAGGTATTTTTTCGTTTTGCGATTTTTTGGATTTATCGACGAATGCCGAGTGCAATCCGCCACCGCCACTGCCGTCCGTGGACATACACTGACTCTCTAGTAACAGAAATTCCTGGAGCTCGTCTTGGCTGTCAGCCGTGTGTAGTTGGAAAAACATCTCCGGGTCGAGTTCGCGGGGCTGTTCCAATGGATATCCGGTCGTGTATTTGCGACGGTCGTGCCGGGCCGCTGCGGTCTCGTCGGCGCGAGACCGCGGATACGTCCAACACCGGCCGGCGGCAGCGGTGGCGGTTTCATTTTCGTACCGACGTCCTTCTCTCGTTGCCGTTAATTCGCGGCAAGATATCCACCTCCTAATTACCCCCCGGTGACGGTGGTCCGAACCGCTGCCGTCCGACGACGACGGTTCGCTGTGCTCCTGGATGGGACTCAGATAGAACGCGCCCTTCACGTCGTAACCGGCAAAGTACGTACCGTAATACGACGACTCCACGGAGTCGTCGTCCTCATCATTATCATCGTTGTCGCGAAGTTCCGTACCATATACACAACAACTAGCATCCAAGCAATTAACGTTTCGTTTACCTTGCAACTGTTCCCGTAACTCCTCCATCTGGGTCACCCACGACGGTTTCCTGTACGACTTGGTGCCTTTGATACCTATATAAAAGTACATCAATAACACGGTTAAAACGTGATCAATGTAGGAAAACGGGGCAAATATGGGAGGGAGAGCCTAGTTGGTTTTATCCGGGTAATCAAATTCCACGAATACGTCCGAATTTTTAATTCTTTTAATTTTTTTTCATATTTGGATTATTCACCACATACTCGTCAAATAAAACGTTATATAACTATAATTATCTTATAACTACCTATCGATTTTTCCGAAAAAGTATCCGAAATTAACCGAAGATTGAAACAATACGAATACTCTTAAAAATACGAACGGTAAATTGTTTCGTACAAAGTACTACATAATCTACAAGTCTATAAATAACATAACGTATAAAATCAAATCGGGAGTGTCTACATGTATGTGTGTGAAGAGTGAGTGTGTGTACGAGTTATAAAAAGGAAAAAAATAGCAAATCGTGTATATAATCGTAGTCTGAAACTGAAAAACAAAACAAAACATGAATGAAGTTTTTAAATTAGAAAAACGTCGATCTATGCCTATGTACAAGAATATGGTCAAAAATACATACTCGGAATCAATAAAGTCTTAGTGGTCGCTGTTCCGTGTTCGTTGACGGCTTCGCACGTGATTTCCCGAATGGTATCTGACGATCGTTTCTTAACCGTCAACGTCCACACGCCATCGTCGCCCTCTTCAATCTCAAACTCCTCACAAGGTATGATTTCCACTCCGTTTTCATACCAACGGATCGTCGGTTTCGGTGCACCCTTTACTCTAACCACAAGGCGTTTTACGATTTCCTCCTCATCTTCTTCCCATATCGTTTCCGTTTGCAGTTCAATTTCGAAATACGGCGATTTTCCACTTTTCAGATTTTTCTTCGTTTTTTGGACCATTTCATTATCTAACATATAATAAATAAGCGTTTTAAATATTTCATTATCGAATTGTTATGAAATATATATATAACTTTTAAACGGTCAATCGACGCAATAACAAATCCAATAAGCGTTTTTCACGAATTTAAAATTTCCAAAATATATTTGGATATTATTATCAAATTACGAGTTTTTTAAGGTTTTTGGAGAAAATGTTATTCGAATATATATCATTGTTAACTGTGATTTTTCAAATTTCATAAATTTAATGTAATCAAAATTCGAATTATTTGAACACGTAACCTAATATAATAACGATAAGCAAAACGGTTCGCTTACTCAAAGACTAATATAATTGCGTATGCGTTGTATTTTTAAATATAATCATCTCACTGACCTAACACCAAATTAGCTCTGCATCTTGCCGTCCCAAACTTATTAGTCGCTTCCACCGAATAATGCGCTTCGTCGATTATCGTAGACTTCGATATGGTCAACGTGGATTCACCCGTTTCCGGAATGAACTGAATTGTGTGGGTGTCGTCAGGAACGATCTCCTCTTTTCCTCGGCACCAGACTACGGTCGGCGTCGGGACACCGGTCACTAAACACCGCAATACTGACGTTTCGTCCGGTTTCGCTAACACAGGTTTGATGGGCTCCACGAAGGTCGGAGCTACACCAAAAACGTCTTCTTCTAGAATAAAAGGTGTTAAACCATTTAGCACAGTCACTAATATGACAAATTGTTTTGTTACCTATCTAAGACATGGCTTATTGGGGTAAGAAAAAAAATTAGTGCAGGATCCGTTTTAAATGCGAAAATAACTCGATAACACAAAATCGCCGATTCGATGGAACACAATAATAATGGACGCTATTAGGTGGTCCAGGGAAGAAGTAAGTTCGAAACCAATTCTTTCATTGAAATTGTCGGCGGATTTTCACGACTAATCGAAAGACATTTTCCATGACACGGATTACCACACTAGGAAGTACTTCCGTTCGAAAAGCTTTTTTTAAATTGACCAAAAAATTGAGTCGGCTATTCAATTTTTCCGTTAATTTCAACAACGGCGTCGATAATGTATTTGATAAATATTAGACAAAAAGCGTTAACGCTTGGATGGGTATCACGCTGTATATAAATTACGGTTAGGTTGCATATGTGACGCGTGTTACCCAATCCAGTCAATAAAACCAACGCCCAGTAAACTTAACGCGTAAAATTTTTTTTCTGCAACGTCACTCACGTATGATCAAGTTAGCTCGGCACTGGGCTCTACCGAACGTGTTCGTCGCCTTCACCGTGTACGTACTCTGGTCGACTTCGGTCGCGTTCGCGATAACTAGTTTTGATTCGCCCGTCTCCGGTATGAACGTTACCGTATGAGTGTCGTCCGGTATGATTTCCACGTTTTCTCTGAACCAAACAATCGTGGGCGTGGGTACGCCCCTGACTGTGCAGTTCAGTTCGGTAGTCGCGTTGGCCTTGGCGACTTTCGGTTTTATCGGTTCCACGAATATCGGCGCCTCACCCGACTCGTCTTTTTCTAATCGAACGAACAAATACACAAACGGCGATTATTGATTTTCGCTAAAACGAGACGATTTCCCTGTCTTTGGTTTCAGAACGCGACCACCACTACTCACGTATAATCAGATTCGCCCGACATTGAGCCTGACCGTGTTTGTTCACGGCGTTCACCGTATACATGGTTTCGTCCACTTCGGTCGGGTTCAAAATCGTCAAAGTCGATTCCCCGGTTTCCGGATGATACGTGACCAAATGACATTCGTCCGGAATGATTTCCTCGTCACCGCGACACCACATTACCAACGGGTTAGGCGTGCCACGTACGGTACACGTTAATTCGGTTATTTCGTCAGCTTTGGCGATTTTCGGTTTTACCGGTTGTACGAATGTCGGCGCTTCTCCCATTTCGTCTCGCTCTGTTAAATCCACACATACACATACATATAAACACGCGCAAGTTTTCGGTTTGTTTTTTAAAACACATACCGTATATAAAAAAAACAAAACTCGTGTTTTTTACGAAGTCGTATACTCACGGACTATCAAGTTCGCCCTACACTCGGCTCTTCCGAATTTATTCGTCGCGTTCACCGTGTACGTCGATTCATCTACGTCATCCGGACGTAATATTATTAGTTTCGACTCTCCGGTTTCCGGAATGTGGACCAACAGATGACTTTCATCCGGAATGATTTCTTCTTCGTCACGACACCAAACCACTGTCGGTGTTGGAATTCCCCTAACTAAGCACGTCAGTTCCGTCGTCTCGTTGGCTTTTACCACCTTTGGTTTTAATCGTTCTACAAATTTGGGCGCTTCGCCGTATTCCTCTTTTCCTATAGACATTAATAATTGCCATTTTTGAAATATAAATCCATCGGTTTTCGGTAAAATTTTCGTCGTAATTAATACGTATTGACTTACCGAAAGAAATATGTGCCATGCACTCTGACTTGCCGTGGATATTGACCGCTCGGGCCAGATACGTGGATCGATCTACTTCAACGGGTTTTAATATAGTCAAAATTGCTTCACCCGTCGACGAGTCAAACGAAGTAGTAAATTCGTCGTCTTCTGAAATGATTTCTTCGTTTTCGCGGCACCAAATCACTTCGGGCACAGGGATACCTTTCACCACACATCTTAGTTCAATCGATTTGCTCGCTCTAACTTTTTTCGGCTTTACGGGTTCCACGAATGTCGGTGCTTCTCCAGTCTCTTCGGAATCTATATCGATTAGGAATATCGTATTAGAAAAACAATATAATGGTTACGAAGAAAAAAATTAAA
Source organism: Geopemphigus sp. TES_GeoC_2020 (assembly GCA_025469175.1). Taxonomy (NCBI): domain Eukaryota; kingdom Metazoa; phylum Arthropoda; class Insecta; order Hemiptera; family Aphididae; genus Geopemphigus; species Geopemphigus sp. TES_GeoC_2020. Next base: position 2,000 of record JAIPRN010002836.1, on the reverse strand, counting down.
CCGTTTCATTTTAAGTAACGATTTCATAAGCACAACACAAACAGTGAAATAATGATAAAATTATAAGCGCTTCTTAACATTAATATAATACTTAAAAACCATATACATTATGCACAAAACAATTTAGATAAAGTACATCACACGAAAAAATGTGTTAAACAACTCGGGGACGTTCACCAACAATCTTATTCTACCTAACACCACTAGAAGTGCGGTGCACGTCGAAATCCCAGCCAAATTCGTAGCCTGGCAAACGTATACGCCGGCATGTTCTTCAGTGGGTTTAGAAATCCTCAAAGTAGACGTGTTCTCATATACGATTATTTCGTACAAGTCGGTAGTGTGTAGTTCGCGGTCGTCCCGATACCATTTGACTTCGGGCGTTGGGACTCCCCCCACAGAACATGTGAAAGCAGTAGGCTTTTCATGTTCTGCCACTAACGGTTGGACTTTTTCAATAAAGTAGGGAGCTACAACCTCGTTTATGATAGCTACACTCTCCGGTATATCCTCACTCACATCCTCATGATCCGGAAGCAGTTTGTTAACGTTTACAGACTCGTCAACAGCCTTCACAGGTTTCTTCTTTTTTGTCTTTTTGTCTGGTTTTCCCTTATAATGTTTCGGTTTAATTTCTTCATCCTCTCTAGGATACTCAAATGGTTCAGGTTTACCTAATTTATCGTCTATAGTTGGTTTTTCGTCAGTGGGCTGATCCTTTGGAATAGGTTTTAATTTTATCTCTTCAGGAATTTCAGGTTCTGGTTTACCTTGTTTATATTTCAAATGTATATCTTTTTCATCGTCCGTCGGAACTGGTTTTGGTGTTCCCATTATCAATTTCTTTTCTGGAATTGGTTCCACTTCCTTCTTCGGTTTTTTACGAACATATTTTGTATTTTCAACTGGTGTTTCTTCTTCGGGTACACTATCCTTTGAAATAGGAGTTTGATCGATATCATCTAAACTCTCACTAGTTGGGATTGGTTTAAACGGCTTTAATGTAATATCATAATCCTCTGTTGGTTTTACAACAGGTTCAGGTTTCAATTTTGGTTTATCTAGTCTTTTTGGAACTTCTTCTTTTTCATCTGTTGGAAGTTTTGGAATACGCTTTAATGTAACTTTCTCTCGGTCATCATTTTCTTTCGGTATTTTTCCTTTTCCAATTTTTATCTTTTTAGGGATCTCTTCATCGGGAATTTCTTTATCTTTTGGTTCTTTAACTAGTGTTGGCGTTGTGTCGGGTATATCCTTTTTATCATGATGAAAATCTGTTGGCTCAAATTTTTCGAGTATAACTGGTTCAAGCTCAGGAAGTTCAAATTTCCTTGGTTTAGTTTTCTTTATCTTCATAGCTTCCACGTAATTTCTAGAAATAACTCCATTGTCAACATATACAGGTTCTAACAATGTAATCGTAGGAAAATGTTCATGCGAATTAAATTCAACAATATCCAAATGAGATTTAAGTAATACTTTTGGAACGGTCACAGATTCAACTTCTTTTTTCGGTTGAACAGGAGCTTTTCTAAGTTTAATAGTTGCGAACAATGGTTTGTTTTCTAAAGTTATAGGTATGACTTTTTTTGGTTTTACCTCAACTGTTATTAATTCGTTAAGTATTGGTTTCTCCTTTTGTTTTTCTAATGCTACTGAAATTATTGGCTCACTGTCATCTAGCACTTTATTTTCTTCTTCAGGTTTAGTGGGTTTTTTCTTCTTGAACTTTTTGTCCGGTTTTCCCTTATAATGCTTTGGCTTAATTTCTTCATCCTCTCTAGGATACTCAAATGGTTCAGGTTTACCTAATTTATCGTCTATAGTTGGTTTTTCGTCAGTGGGCTGATCCTTTGGAATAGGTTTTAATTTGATCTCTTCAGGAATTTCAGGTTCTGGTTTACCTTGTTTATATTTCAAATGTATATCTTTTTCATCGTCCGTCGGAACTGGTTTTGGTGTTCCCATTATCAATTTCTTTTCTGGAATTGGTTCCACTT
>JAIPRN010002835.1:0-26309 GCA_025469175.1 Geopemphigus sp. TES_GeoC_2020 | reverse complement strand
AACTATCACTTGAATGGTTGCGCGGCGACAGGACAGTCCCCTGCCACGGGGCAACCATTTACATCTTCCGTTACATAAACAAAAACAAGAATACAAAAATAAACTTCTTCCCCTATTTAGCGGCCTAACCACCACCTCCCCTGCGGCCACGACGGCGCGACGGAGCTGTCACGCCAAGTGCCTGCCTCTGCCGTTCGGCGACTTCCTTCGCCATCATCACCGACTCGGCGAATCGGACGACGGCATCCCAGTGGACATGGGAAGTATCCCTAGATGAATTTGTAATAAGAGCGATTTAGACTTTACTGCTAGTCCGCTTTTAACGTCAGTAAAAATTGTATACATAGTATGTATAGGAACGACCGATAAATTGTTAATCCACCAATCCTTAAACGTAAGTAAGCTTCAAGTTAGGGTGAAGGGGGCTTTAGTCTCTAAGCTATTTTTGATTGAAAATAAGCTGTGAAAAAGACTCACCCCCCAACAAGTATTAATTTTAAAAAAATATAAATTGTATTTCGTAAATCTAGAAAAATAATTTCGTTCAAAAATACCCAAAGTAAAATTGTGTAAATACACGTTAACGATTTTAAATGGCTTCGGATAATATTACGGAGGTTAGAGCCTTTCAAGACTTACGTCTATGCCTAGTTTAGAGATATTTAGCCATTTGAGAATTTATTTATTAATTTAGTTTAATAATTATACTCAAAAACCACATTTGGCGAGTCATTTTTAATTTTTTTAAATTAAAAATACGATTATGTGCAAATATGGGTAAAAGGACGAGTAGGTTATTTAATGTTATATTCATAATTATAACAAAAATCAATCGTGTTCAATTCAAAGCTTTATTCAATTTATTATAATTTTTTGCGATTATCAAAATTTGTAACGTATTTAATTAGTTCATAAATTTTTCTAATACAGCAAAGTAAATTATCTTACTGTTTCTAAATTCTAATATTTTTCGAAAAAATCTACGCGAGAAAGTTTTTTACAAGTTTTATTATTCCTAAAAGCATATACAAACACTATTTGCTTTATTAAAAATAACTAGAACATAAAACAAGCTATAAAAATAAAGTGCGTAGCGTAAACATAAATGTTTATTTTTTTTTTAATAATATTTTCAAGTAATAAGCTAACTTAAAAAGCAACATAAAAAATAATGAAATATTGTTTTGTAGTTAGTAATAATAGGTGACTTCGGTATAATTTTAATTTCCATCCAGAAAATTGACCAAGCTTTCTAGTGTATATACGTTCATCATCCACATTTTAATTCAGTAAGCATTGAAACTAAAAATTCAAAAATTTCAAAAACTTATCTTTCAAATGAGCGTTTCTTATGTCATTGTTTCATTGGATTCTGCGTGATTTGGTTTTTTTCATATTAATATTTGTCTTAAGTATAACAATTATAAATATAAAATATAAACTTAAAATGGTATTTTTTTTAAAGTGACGGAACATTTCGTATACAATTTTTTTGGAAAAATTGCAAGAGCACGAATTATTAGAAACTACGTTTGATTAAGTAAATATACCAGGGAAAACGACTTACACGTAAATGATCTTGGGAGTTACTAACTGTATAACAAATATGAAATACACATTTCTAAAAAAATTCCGAGAAATGTCATTAATTTTGTTCATTATTTGTGTGTGTATCTAATAGAAATGATAATATATAATTTATAAAGAATAATTGTTTTTAAATAGCTCGAAACAGTGCGACAATTTTAGGGAGTGTATCGTTTCTATTTTCAAAATAGTTAATTCAACTGTAAGTTTGACGGTCGATATCTGATTACATTATCATTTTTAGGGTTGAGTAATATAATACCAATTGAATGAAAATGCTATTTCGAAAATGTTATTACGGAAATATAATTTTTTGAAAATTGAGATTATTTTTATATAATTTCGAAGTAAGAAAGAACGAAAAACAAGTTCAAACAAATTCAGCGCTTAAAACTTCGCACGTCGGGTACTATACGAAACCTTGTACTTATGCCAAGTACGCGACACCATGAATGTTGACCGCGTCACGTCATTTTAAATATGCGACCAAAAAGAACTTTCATTCAGTTACTATGTTGTAATTCGTGGATTACGTTTTAATTAGGGAAATGTTCATTAAAAGCTTCAGAGAACTATCATCGTTAAGCGTTAAAAACATACACAACCCTGACACCCTAAATGAAGCCTCCTGGACTCTTCACACACCCCTCGGCGGTGGCGGTACCACCGTGAATAATACGCGCGGATCCGTCTTCTATGCTGCCGCTACCTAGAGAATGGAGGTTTACCGCGCGTATTGATTTTTGTCTTTTTTTCTCGCTTTCGCGTTTTCAAAAAACCCGATGGACGGACACACGCGTACGGCATTTTTTTTCCTGTCCTTTCACCTCGCGCACCGAAGTGTTCCGGTGGTAGCGTACAATATAAATTACGGATAACACACCAACGAAGCGCACGCACGCGTGCTCGCTTACGCACATACACACACACACACACGTGTTTTGTAAATTTTTTACAAAACGCGATAAGACCTCGTGTGACCCATTGAATGAACGCGTGCGTGTCCCTTCCTATGACGCTCCTCAGTCGGAATCATCGCCTCCATTCCCAGTAATGCTCGCGGTTCTAACCGTATGTTGTTTATGTATATACACACATACACACATCAGTCGGAACGGCCGGCCAGTGCGCGCCCGATTTGGCAACGTGGACCGGCCCCCGCTCCGTTGTCGATCCGCCGCGCGAGAGACGTTTTTATCATAAAACATAATCCGATGGCTAACGTGTGTGTGTGTGTGTGTGTGTGTGTCGCGTGCGTGCGTGCAGGAATCGTCGGAGGCGGCGGCGGCGTTGTCGGTGCGCGTGCGCTTGAATCGACAACGGTGCGGTGGTGTCAGTGTCGTCGCTGATGGTGCGCGTGAGTAGTGTTTTTGTTTTGTTCTCGTCGTCGTAGTTGTCTGATGGTGACGAATTACAAAAACCACGCGCGTGTACTCGACAACAATCGTTGTCGTTGTAGTATAAGCGCGATTTTCTTTTAGAGAAATAGTGGTTTAAGAATCAAGCGTATAAGTTCGCCACGGGCCTGTTTAACGATCTCTTTTATTATTATTTTCTTATCGCGAGCACGTTACTTGTTCACGACGCACACATTCCTTCGTTCGGCGACCAAAAACGAGAAGATTCCAACCGCCGACGTCGTAACTATACGATGCGCGTCCACAATCGTTGCAGACGCGTCGGCGGCACCACCACCAGCAGCGGCACGGCGGTGGCCACCTCCCGGATTGTCGTCGTAGTCGGCGACGCCATCATCACCACCAGCAGCGGCGCACGTTGTCCCGGATTGCACTGACTATATATATATATATACGCAATATTAAAATATAATAGTATTTATAATTATAGTACGCACGCCACCAGCAGAGGTACCTCTCATCCGTAAATATTATTTATCTAACGCGCTCTTGAATATCGTGATATATATATGTGTGTGTGTGTGTGTGTGTGTGTGTGTGTGTGTGTGTGTGTGTGTGTGCTTCAGCGTTAGTCTGTCATCGTCCTTTACGATGTGCTATTTGTCGCCTTTTCTTATCAATATTTCCGTCTTTTCATGCACATGGTTAATAATGGTGGCCTAGAAAATGGTCAATAGACAACCGACCTAAATGTATCGACGTTTGTTATTGTTGTTGTTTGGCCTATGGGTATGAAACATAGCTAATAAAACTATCTGTTAGATCCCCATCATCATTCGTATAGATGTCCATTAGATTTAGTCCGTCCAATTTTCTAATTTTTTTGATTTACTTTGTCATCCTCAGGTGGGTAAGTACCTGTGTCATTTATTTTTTTCTCATATGAGTACTATTGCCTTTAAATATTTATGAAAAACGGATAGTTTTACATCCATATGTATCGACGACAATTTCTTTAGTATAATTTTGTTAATTGTTGTTTAGCCAAATGACCGTGCTGGACGACTGATCAACCGCATCAGTACCGTCACAGCACCATGTCATCTACAAACAGCTCTTCGGATGCAAAGAAACGCAAGTTGCTGCTGAACAATGAAGATGCCATTCTTGAATCAAGTACAAAAAAGTGAGTACTAGTATTTTACGCAGTTATAGTTTTTTGAAACTCAAAACATTCGTATCAAACATGTTATTGTTTTTTGGTTGTGTACGTTTGTTGTTGTGTTATTTATTTAATCATTTATATTATTCGCTTCAAGTTTTTATGCTACCGCAAAATAAAAAGGATGTGTTAATGTGCTGACTAATGCGCTTACAATATAGTTTTATATAGAATATGGATAAGTTTGTTGTTATAGGTAAATTTAAGAGGTCATCTCAAATTGATCACTGTCTATGGAAAGAAAGGTTTTAGATCAAGGATTTTAGTTTTGTAAGATTTAAAAACTATTAAATGTTGATAGTGAGGGAAATTAATTGGTTTTTACTAGGGACCACATGTCCTGTAGTTTCGTCAACTCTTTGTATTCCTAACATACATTTGGATTTTGACATTGATCCTTCTGAAGAATTTGATATACCAGTACTAGCCGTATGATTGCCACTTTACATTTCACAAAGTTAAAAGTTTTTATCTATAGTACTTATTTGATTATGCCTAATTTATTTTTAAGTTCTACGCAAGGCTTAAACTATTTTAATTCAAAGCATTGTCTGTGAAATTGACAAAAATATGTCAATCGTAGAGGGATCATTTTTAAAACATTTGTTATTATGGTTTAACATCATTGTTCCTACAGTGTTGAAAAATTCAAGTGGGAAATTATTAATTTCTTAAAAAATGCCGGATGGTTTCATTGTAAACCAATTTTTCATTTAAAATTTTTATTTGCTTTTTTTTGTAACATACAGGCACTGACGTATAATATTTTAAATATTTATTTTTTAGATAATTACTATTGCAGTAAAATTAAATGTTTTTGAGGATAAAGACAATCCCCCACCTTTGGGCCCTCATAATAAATATAAGTAATTATAATGTAACGATATTATTCGATTCTTTTAACATATTTTCTTTTATAATATTGAAATCTTCCTATAAATATATTAGTACTGAATTTTTAAATTTTTGTAAACGCTTGACAATGTTATTTTTAGTGCGATAAAAATGAAAAGTATTTACAAACTTTTATAACAAAAATAATAATTATTCTTGTGTTTTACATTTGTTACTATTTAAAATGAAAAACAAGATTGTTAAAATGATTAATTATCTTTCTACTTAACATTTAAAATTTTCATAAAATTCATACAAGCATCAAATAATTATAAAAATTGGGCGTGTACATATTTTAATTAATATCTACGGTTATCTAGTAATTAATTATATTTTTTCATTCATTATTAAAAAAATTACTTTTAGGTCAAACATTTTAGTAAAACTATGTATGTATTATAGAATCAAGGTACAAGCTCAGCGTAAATTTGCCCAAAATGCTGTGATGCCTACTAGCACCTTGCAAAAACCTATTCAGACCATGGTGGTGCCTAATAATGTGCCAGCAAAACCCCCAATAAAACGTCCAAACACTGAAGACTTCCTTACCTTTCTTTGTTTTAGAGGTAATTCATTTATTAGTTATATTGTTTTGAAACTTTAAACATGTATTTATTATAGGTACAAGTTTATTACCACCACGGTTAGATTTCTTTAATAAGCCTCAACGCTCTCTATCGGCACAAGAAATTGCTATTGGAAAGGTATTTTGATTGACTTTTTCTTTTTGTTATAAATTAACTAAATAAAATATTTGTGATTTTAGAAAAGAAGAAAAAGTACTCCTGTACTGTCAAGTTCTAGTACGAATAATGCAAATACCGTTAATAATGAATTGATCGAAAGAAAAAATATTAGACAGTCATTACCATTATCACAGTCCAAGTACTCGTTGACTAAACTAGGACGGAAAGGTACTGTAAATTTGATATTTTTATTTTTACAAACATAATATATGTTATTTATTACATAGTAATTGGTCGAAATATAGTAAGATCTAGTTCGAGGTATACTGCCAGACAAGAAGCTCTTACTCTGCGTCAATTAGCCCTTCGTCATGGTTCAAAAATAAAACCCAAGCCGAAAGTTAAAAAGTAAGAAAATAAATACCATTGACTGAAAACAATTTTATTTATTTATTTTAAATTTACAGGCCTTTGGTTAAAGAAGACGTTAAAAAAGAAATAAAGAAAAATGGAAAACATGTGTCAGATGATAAGGAAATACAAAAGTTGAAAGGACGTATAACTCGATCAAATTCTTTACCAAGTATATTTTGTCCTGTGATAAATCAACTTCGAGGTAGTCATTTTGATTAGAAATATGGTGTTTTTTTGTATATCTAATTCCAATATTGGTAACCATTTCAGATGACAAGGGTAAATGGTGTAAGGGAGGAAGTAAATCATCTTCAAAAACATCTGAAGATTCCAAGGATGTCATTGAGGAACAAGAAGAAAGACCATCGAGAAGAAAGACTGCATTGAATAATTTTGAGCATAGAAGTAATAGTCTCGGCAACATAAAACGAAAAACGAACGATGTTAAGTGTAAAGAAATAAATAAAAACAGTAGAAAAACTAGGAGTTTAGCAAGTAAACATAAAAACAGTGATCAAGACAATTACATTGTTCCTGATAAGAAAAGCGATAAGAAGAATATATTATCTAAGAATAATAAAGCTAATAGCTTAATCGAAACAAAATTAACAGTTGACGTGAAGAGAAGAACATCTTCAGTAGATAATGTTAAATTAAGTCGTGAGAGTAAAGATATAATCAGGTATGTTTAACATGTTATAATTTGGTAATAGGAACAAAATAGGCGAAACATTATTCATTCGTGTATATATATTATATTTAATATAAAATAATTATTGTTTCAGTTCAACTCGTTCAAGGCCTCCCAGGAGAACTAAAGAAGCTGCTACTTTATTTATGGAAATGTTACGTAAAGATATGCGATGTCCAGATGAACAAGAAGAAGATTCATCATCGGTAGAAAGTTTTCCGGATCTTCCTAACACGCGTATAAATGGTAAGTTGACTAGTGATCACGTAATGTTATTATTTGTCAGCGTCATTTTTTAATTTTAAATTTATACATTTATAGTTGTTAAACTAGTAATTATCGGGCAGATTTATTATATTAAAAAAAAATACTTATGTACGAAATATCCAAGTTTAAAATTAAAAATAATCCTTAGTAAATAGTACATTTAAATAGTAACCATGTTTAATAAGAAAAGTTTATCAATATATATTTGTTACAAACAATAAAGATAGAATAAATTTGATTTTTCAATACTAAACATTACAATAATTATTAGTTTACATGGATGTTGAACTTATTTTACATGATAAAGAATAAAAATTAAATATGGCGGATAAAAAATTCATAATTTTTCAAATTAGATATAAATGATTATTTAATTAGAAGTTTTAATTCTTTAAATTGTAGGTTATTCAGATCCTTCTACCCTGTTACTATATAAGTACTATTTATATATTATATATTTTTCGTGATAATGAATGTGTTTTTCTTTTTAGAACAACGTGAACGTGAATTGAAAGTATTTTCTAAAAAGAACAAGATTGAAAGACAACAAGATGAAGAACGACAGTTGGCCAAAAACAAAGATGATAAGTTGTTGTTAGAAATTTCTAATAATAAAAAGATTGTTGTGGGAAAAAAGAAAGTGGCGGCGCTTAAAGAAAAGAAAAAAGCTGAGGTAGTAAAAACAATAGTAAAGAAGAAACAACTGAAAGAAGTGGCTGAAACAGTAATCATAAATGATGAAAATGATGGGTTAACCAGGTTTAAAAGAAATCTGAGACCTCGTCGTTCGTCTACAATGTTGGATGATTATATAATTACAGATTCGGATGAAGATGAAGAAAGATCAGAAAAGGTGGTGTCCTCTGTTGTAGAGGTGAAGAAATTTGGTGAAGTAACCCCTAAACCACCGTTAAAAACAAAAATAGTGGATAACTCAAAGTCTCAAAAATGTAAATTAAATAGCACTGAGGAATCTGCTAAAAAAAATCTTAAAATAAATAAGACTGACGTGAAACTGAAAAAAGATTTGTATAAAATGGATTCTGAAGTGAAAAAGAGTCTTTCTGAAACTAAGTCAAAAAGTATTTTAATCATGAAATGTGACAAAGAGCCTGAAATCAAGAATAATAAAACCTGCACTGCTGCCGACAAGAAAATAGAGAGATTGTCAAAACATAAGACTGATATTATAGCAATTACTAAGGGAGTGAATAATAAAACTTCTGGCGAGTATATAAAGAACGCTGGGAAAAAAGTGCCACCTACTAATAACAATAACAATAGTATTAATAATAGTAATAGTAGTATTAATAATAGTAATAGTAATAGTACTAACAATAAAAAGCAGCAGCAGCAGTCATCAAAAAAGGGAAGCGCACTGACCAAAAAAAAATCTAATTTGGACTTATACAATAACAATAAGAAAAAGTCATTGTCATCGTCAATTGGTTCTTCATCGTCCTCTATGTTCACTAGTAGCATCAGTAGTCAAGCGACAAGAGAAGAGCTCTTGGAGTTCATGGCTGCTAATTTTGATGCTAAACCTTCTTCCACTACCACTGCCATACAAGAGGATACTGAAAAAGCTGTCGCTACTGTTGACAAGATAGAAAAAACAAAGAAGACTGCTGAAGAAAATAGCACTATGGTTATTCCCCCTCAGGAGAATTTAATAGTAGATGACAAGGAATGGAAACGGACAACTGACAAACAGGAGTTTCAAATAGTGTCGAAAACGGAAAACATTGTCATGATGACGGCAAAAGAGGAGAATGTTGTAGTTGTTGTAGATAAAATAGCAAAAACTGAGTCGTTACAGATGGTACCACTTAACAAGGTGGAAAAAGTTGAGAATGTCGTGTTTAAGACTATCTCCAAAGATCTGTTCTTGAGTAGCCAGCAGAAAGAAATCAAAATTGCCATGCCAAATTACTTATGCGCTAACAGTTTCCAGCTTCCTAACAAGTTCAAACAGGATGATGGTTTGTCTGTGTTATCTGAGATCTGTAGTGCTTTGCCCAGGTTTAACGAGCCATTTGTGTCTAACAAACAGCTGTTGAACCATGAATTGTCAACAGCTGTCGAAAATAGCTTTGTTAAGTACACACCGCTATCACTGTTACCATCAACATTGATGACTACTATCACCACAACTACCACTATCACCACCACAACTATTACAACCAGTAGTGACCAGAAGAAAGAAGACAAACCATCATCAGTGATGGCAGTGGTGTCTTCGCCATTGCAGCCACCACTACCATCATTTGAAAGTCGCACTGTGAAAATTGTCAACTTGGCCCGATCTGGTAACAACAGCACTGTTACCACTGCTGTTGCAACTGTTGCCACTGCTATTGACAGTGGCACTTCAAATGACAAGAGGGATTTGGGTCCATCGTGGAGACAGGCATTTAAGAACGTGAAGTTACCGAAAAATGGATTTACATCCACAGCCATTTCAGTTGGTAACAATTTGATAGGTTGGACAAATAAGAAACAATCAAATGAACAATCACTAAAAACCAAAACTACTTATGTTAGTGATTACTCAGACGTTAAGATTGCCGCCACTGTTCCTGCACTATCACAATCATCTCAGTCACTAGTCAATGGTATTGCTACAGATAAAAAAACAATGTACAAAAACCATTCTCATTTATGCCAAAAAAATTGTTGTGAATCGAAAACCACAACTATTAATTCAGCATCATATTTGGCTAAAACGACCATACTAAATAGTACGAAATACGATTTGAAATTTGAAAAACGTTCTTCAGCTATGGTATCATCCATTGGTGTTGAAAGACATCTACAACAACAGCAGCAACGTAAAGATATGGTTGCCGATGTGTCGTCCTCTGATGATCAGAGCCCAGAAAAGAAGATCTTCCACCAGCGACGATTGTCTACTAATCAATCATGTAGCGGAAACAGTTCTGACGCATTCTCGCCCGACAACGAGACTAGTGTTTATGCTTTCCAACCTGATTTACCTGTGGCCAGTACTCCATTTCGCCGCAACAAACCTCAATCACCTGCCAAGTCCAGAACTGTTTCACCTAACACTTCAATCGCTGTGAGTACACATTATGATGATGTCCCATGGATATCTGATAGATAAAATATATATATAATTTTATTCTATTCTATATTTTTAAGTTTTTAAAATGTGGCATTATAATTATTGTAGATTTTAGCTATCTTGATAACAAACAATTTAATAAAATGTTTAAATTTGGTTTCTTGTAGTTTGTCTTAACTTTACACTAAAATATATAGGATCAACCACCCTAGTCCTACATTTCCATAAGATCGATCTCCTACCATATTTATTCACTGACAACCAGCTATTCCCATCTCATTATATTCCATCCATCTCTTTTACTGTCTTCCTTTCGTTATTAATTTTCATTACAATTCTTATTGCTCCTGACTATTATCTCTTTATCTAAACTTACTTATCTATTCTCCACAATTAATATCATTTCTTATAATTAAAATTAAATTGTAAATACGTTTATTAAGGTACAGACATGTAATAATTAAACAAATCTTCAAAATATTGGATAACAATGATTATATGCAATTGGGAAGGATATCTTGTTTGAAATAAAGTTTTTGCCAGTTTTATTGGATATATTGGATATATGTGTTGGGCAATATATATTTAATATTGTATTAAATTTTCTATTAAGTACCCAAAATTGTTTAATTGCTTATATTACCAATTTTAATAGAAAAAATCAATATTTTGTATAAAATTCTACAATTTTATTCAAAATTTGAACTACACTTTAAAAAACATTTATATTATAAAAATATGATATAATGTTTAGATATTCTGTTCCGAAGTAACTGATTTAAAGTATTATTCTTTTTTCACATTAAACAAAGAAATTATTGAGATTTTCAAAATATAATTTTAGCCCAATATTTCAAGTGTTTTTTGTTATTATTTTTAGAATTCCAAATAAAAAAAAAGATAATTTAGAACTATATTTTCATGTTAATAAATTTTCTCATTATATATGAAAACTACACTGTAAAAGTTGAAAAATATGTCAGAGTACTATCCTTACACAATTTATTGTCGAAAAGGATATAAAAATTGTTGTATTTATGCTATATAAAGAAGTGTTTACATTTAAATATGGAAAAAACATTATTGTAAAAGTTAAAAATTATCATAAACCTTTATGTTATGTTTATTCTTTTAAGGTGAGTATTGAAAATGATTCAACAGAGGAAAAATCTCATCAATCTACTGTGTCTTCAACAACGGATATAGATGGTGAGGAAGGACGGTTATTCTACATTCCATTGCCAGCTGGTGTCCAAGCTCAACCATTGATCCAAGGTGTTACTGTTAAACTGGGCACAGAAGGGCCACAAAACAAATTGGTAATGAGTGCCAAATTAGTAACTAAACCCCCTGCATCCACAATACCAGTCAGGTATGTATATATATTTATTATTAATCAATTCATCTGTAAATATAATATTTGTATAGTTCCATATCACCGAAACTTGAAAGGAAAATTAAGCCACTGTGTACATCTAAGATCACCAATAGCACAACCCCTGTTGGCACTGTGCAGCCAACTACACGAACTATTCAGCCCCCCAAGTGTATACCTTCTACATCAAAACAAGTGTTACCATTAACATCACCACAACTGCAAGTTTCGGAAATTAAAGATGAAAAGAACCAGTTGCAACAAATTAATAACCTAACTACTGCTATTACTACTGCCACTACTACTACTACTACCACTAGTACAGCTAAGGAATCAAAAAAGTTAATATCATTATCGACATATTCCACACCTATTACTGATAATAAGAAACCAAAAAAGTGCGTTTTTCTTATTTTAATTTATATGCATAAAATGATTGTACTATCTTTCACTAATAACATCAATATTTGGATTTTTCATTAAATATTTTTTATATAGGACTGAAAAACAAGTTGTCAACAACAAAAGGAAGTCAACTGAAAATATGGCTTCAAAAAAGAAATCCCAAAAAGAATGTGCCGATATGTTGGATGCACCTACTTTTTATCCGTCCGAAGAAGAATTCAAAGACCCATTGGAATATTTTAAAATCATCAAGTCAGTTGCCAAAAAATATGGTATATGTAGAGTGGTACCGCCACCCAGTTTTAAGGTTTGTATAATGTTTACTATTATTAATGTTATCTGTTCTATATGGTAGTCTTATGTAGAATTTTTGTACGAAATTTTAATTTGTTTTTTTCACATAGCCGGAATGCAAAGTTACTGATGATATGCGGTTTACAGCGTACAACCAGTACGTGCATAAAATGATGAACCGTTGGGGTCCAAATGTCCGTGAAATGGTAGCCATGAAAAAGTATTTGGAAACACAATCGATAGTTTTGTCGAATCCACCTCTTATTGGTGGCATGGAAGTAGACTTGCCACGTTTGTATCATATAGTTCAGGATCTTGGTGGCCTTAAAGAAGTAATTGAAATTGACAAATGGTGTCGTGTTGCTGATCTCATGAAAATACCAAAAAGTGCCCAAGATCGTGTCACCAAACTTGATGATATTTACTGCAAGTACCTGTTGCCATATGACACACTATCACATGGTAAGTTATGATGTTATGTTTCTTATGTTTTGTGAATGCTAATTCTCTACTTTACTATTTTTAGAGGAAAGGCAAAAATTAATCTCTGAAGTAGACAAGGAATGGAAACAGATCTGTAAGAAAGGTGATATAGAGAATGAACTATATGAAGATGTTAACGACTGTATAACAAAGGTACAAATTATTATTGCGTGATTTCAATATTATATATATATATATGATTTATTATGTTGGTAGGTGAATTAAAAACTATTCGTATATTTCTGATATTGATAAGAAATAATATAAAGTAAATATTTCTATTTATTAAAAGTTATCACTTGTACATTCTAAATGCTCATATTTATACAATTATGATGTAAATATTTTTTGATTGACAAATTCGTATTTCTGAACAAATAAAAAAAAAAGAAGATACTTGTATATAAACTAGTTTTAGTTACTGGTAGCATAATGTTATTATTTTTAAAGGGGCGGAGTATTGCCCTTAGCGCTTATTATCGAGTGGCACGTAACACTGTGGCTATGTGGTTCCGAGATCAACAACAACAGCAGCAGCAGCTGCCACAGAGTGGCCATCCATTGGCATCTACCAAGTTGGGTATAGTGTCTTTACAAGCTGAAGATGTTGAGTCGTTGTATTGGAAGCAAGTACAGGATAGAAAAAACCACATATGCGTGCTGTCTGGGTCAATAGATTCAGGCACTGAGGGCTATGGGTTCCCCACAACCAAGACTGCAACATTCACCAAACATCCTTGGAACCTTAAAGTGTTGACCAATAACTCAATGTCAGTGCTTAAGTCCTTGGGCCCAATTATGGGCATGACTGTGCCTACCATACACATGGGCATGGTATTTTCAGCCTGCTGTTGGTACAAGGATCCTCATGGGCTGCCATGGATTGAGTACTTGCATACTGGGGCTGACAAAGTGTGGTATGGCGTGCCATCTGATCAGAATGACTTATTTCGCATAGCTATGAAGCGTCTATTGCCACGAGCTGTAGCCGAGGGCAAGAATCATCATACTTGGTTAGCCGCTGATAGTGGTATGGTACCACCTGACAAACTACTCGAGCATGGTGTTACACTTACTCGGACTGTACAGAATCCTGGGCAATTTTTAATTGTTATGCCACGAGCTTACACGTGCAATGTGTCTACTGGATATGTCATATCTGAAAGTGTTTATTTCACGCAGCCTGGTTGGCTCAATGGTGCAGAGAAAATTTTCCAGGTAATTAAGGTTATTAGTATATATATGTAAAGAAGTAGTAATGATATACAATTTTCTTTAATGCTGGTGTATTTGTAACACTATACATCTGTAAAATAAAAAAATACCCTTACTCTAGTTTTGAACATTGTTCTGTTTAACTGCCCTGCCGTTTGTTCACTGTTATATGTTTAATCATCTTTATTTTGGTGATTTTAAGGATTTGCAAAGAAATTGTGAACCAGCTGCCTTCTCATTTGAAAAGTTGTTGATAAATATGTCCACAGACACTCGTACACCACAAAAGATATTGAAACAAGTAAGAATTTATTGTGTCACATATACGCAATTGTTCTTTCCAGAATATCGTTCTTTTCATTTAATATTTTTATTACATTTTTTTTTTGTTTTGTTTTCAAATAGCTACTTAACATATTAAGCAATACGAGAGACTGTGAAATAGCACTTAGAAGTCAGCTGGTTGAGGATTTGGGCTTGAAGGCATCTGAACGTATTCGACCTAAGACATCAAAGTCAAACGAACAAAACGAAGATTTTGAGTGCGATGTATGCCATTCAATTCTTTACATATCAATGGTATGCATAATATAATATAAAATGATAAAAAATCATATTTAGCGTTAATGTAGATTATCTTACTAATAATTAGGTTATTAAAGTTATTAAACTAACCATTTCCTAACATTTTGTTTATACAGTATACTTATATATTATGTACATAAGAAATAATTTAATAAAATTAAATAATTGACAACATTACTTAAATTCCAATTTTGTATGATATATTTTTTGTCATTCCGATAAATTTTCTTTATTATTACATCTATTTTATTTTGTTTGTGTATGTATCGTGTTAGTATTGAATGAAATATATTTAAAAACGATTAATTACAAACATTAACATATTATTTGTGTTTTACACATAGGTGAATAACTCACATGAAGACTGCGACTATTGTCTGAGACATGGTATTGAGATTTTGTCAAAGAAACACAACCAACTTAAGTATTGCAAATTTTTGTATGCATTCAACGAGGTAAGAATGAGAAAAAGACATTTTTTGTCGAACGTTTGTAAAATAATTTGTCTAATAAGTTGATTTTTCAATTTTTCAGAAAGAGTTGGATTTGATATTGGTAAAATTACGTGAGAGGATCAATTTGAAGAAAAAGAAGTCTAACAAAAGTTGATGATTAACACAAGGACAAAAACTGAAATATACCTATAATTTTAAGTAATGATAAATAATTTGTAAACTAAACAAAAAATTAAACATATAGCTCTTTTTTAATCGACATATATCAAATGTTGCCGTTGAAATGTTCGGCTATATATTATTATTTTTTTTATAATTATTATACTCTACCTAGAGAGTAAATGTCAAGACTTAAATTTTTTTTCTTATGTTCCAAAAATTTTGTGATTTTTTATATTATTTATTATTACAATTTATATTAATTTTTTTTTTACATTTGTACAAAAATTGTGTTCATGTGGTCTCAGAAATTTGTTAATTATCCGTTTAGCAAATTTTTGTACTTAAATAATAGATATAATAGTATTTTTGACAAACTTACGTGTTGCGTGCTCATATATATATATATATATATATATATATATATATGACTTGTGTATTGAGAAATATGTTTGCTTAAGTAAGGTTATTCTTGAAAAGGCAACTGTCATAAAATCTAGTAAAAGTATAAAATATAATAAACATGATTAGTATTATTGAAAATAAAACTGTTAGTATTGTCCTTTCATAAAACAATTGTTTTTGTTTCTCATCCTTATAAATATAATATTTGATAATTAATCCAGTTATTTGTGGTTAATGTGAAGTAAAACTTAGTTTGCCTATATCAAAACTACCAAAAATATGTGTGCAAAAAGAAATGTTATTGGGCTACTTGACATAAGTCAAGTATGTAAGGAGTAATAGCACAGCATATGCAAGAATGATTTTGTTATCAAAATAGTTATATAATACTACAAATTGTATATTGTATTTTTGATTTAAACATATTTGTACATATAAAAAAACTAAGAATCTACTAATTTTAACAGTAGTAAATTATCGTGTTACATAAAATGTACTTGTAGAACCAAAATTTCCATATAAAAAATCATTTACTTAGTTAAAAATATTTATAATGTTGAGTTTTTACCTAAGGATATCAAAATTGTTGTAGGACAGAAATAACTAATTCCTTAAGTTAACCATAAAAAAAGTAAAAATTGGAAAATTAAAATTTTCAAAGATGTGATTATTTTATATGAAACGTTTTTTTAAATAAATTTTTATTTTTGGATATATATATAGTTTTCTTTAGATTATCGAACTTAATTTTGAAGTTAAACTTATATAATCCAGTAAATTAATCATTTTTTAAATAGATTTTGTAAAATGTTTTTTAATGTTTATAATAATGTAGCAATCAAAATGTTGCAAACTTTAATTCCACATTGTAAGGATTAGAAGCTTTTAAATTAGGACAAATTACAGCATAAAAGTTAATATATTATAACAAGTTACATGGTTACAGAGCTAGTTACTATACCAATCACACTAATTTTGAGAGCTATGGTAACTCAATTTTTTTTTATAACTTAAAGTTAAAAAGTGTAAAAAAAAATAAAAATTTCAAAAATATTTTTTTTAAAGTTATTAAATGTTTTTAAACAAAATTTATGAAAGATAGGTATTTAAAAGTTTAGAACTAAGTTAACCAAATTATTTTAAATGTTTCTTCAGTTATTTTATTGAAAATTATATGAGAAGATAAAAAAAAAAAATTATTCGATAGTGCATTTATAAAAAATAAAATAAAATTTGTGACATGTATATGAGATTTTCTTGGTTGGAAAGACTGTACAATACAAATACATTTGTAGTAATTACATCAACTAATATTGTGAAAAGAATTTTATAAATTGGTCAAAAACAAATAGTATTTATTACATAAATTATATAAAAAAATGTAAATAAAATAAAAAACGTTACAATTATTACTATTTTGTATGTTAAACAAAACATGTTTAGTAATGATTATGAAACCAATAAAATATAAAAAATATATTAATATACAATAAATTATTAATGGCAAGTAATGATTTTATGGTAACATTACAGATGGTAACTTTTGGATGGATATATAAGTATTTTTAATACGTTTTTCCTTTTAGAAACCTGAAAACGAAAAAAAAAATTTAACTACCACTTTTATACAGTGTTGTGAATACACACTTGTGGTATGAAAAATTGGTCTTGGAGTGAATGTTGCGCACATGTTTTGTCAAATTGCTCTGGCTATTGGATGAATGGTTGCAAAATGGACAAGCATACGGTTTAAAACGCGAGTGTATAGCCGCATGTCTTTTTAATAGCGATTGTGTTTGAAATGATTTGTCACAAACTTGGCACGTGTGCATACGTTCATTGTGCACTGTGTTTTGGTGTGTTATCAAACGACTTTTGATAGCAAACATTGAACCACATTCTTCACACCTTTTTTTTTGATAAAAGAAAAAATACAAAATTCACTTGTTTATAAATGTACGATTTAAAAATTGGTCACTTAAAAGAAATAAGGGCTATATTTTGATTATTTAAATAGGAAAATCTTTTCATCCTATTTTAATGTCTCTTACTGTTGGTCGCAAATAGTACTTGAACATTTGAGACAAAATTGTGATTCATTCCCATGAAACAGTTTTACACTATATTTTGACATAAGTAATTCTTAATTAGTTAAACGCGGTTTACACGTTTGTATTTAGTTTAAAATAGTCTATTTCAATATTTTTAACACTTGCACATATTTACTTAATATAATTATGTTAATTTAAACAATAATGGAATAAGAATGCAAGTCATGATTGACAGATAATTTTGTTTTACAATTTTCATGCTGACAAATACTTACATATAAGCTTTAATTTGGTCATGAATATACGAATGGATTGTCATATCATGTTTGGTAGAGCTGACGTGGAAACAAATAGGGCAAATATATTTCGGCAATTCCATGTAATTACCATGTTTTACTTTTTCATGACGTTTCATTGAATCGTACAAATATGTTTTATATGTACACTGTAATAAAGAAAAAGAAGATAAATTACAATTTGATTTTTACGTTTAACGTACGGGTATTTAATAGTAATAGTTGATTAAGGAAATATTAAAATAAAATAACCGTTCTACAGAAGTATTGTTGTTTTTTGGTGTGATTAGCGTTTATGTGTCTTTCCAAATTGTATTTGTCAAAAAATTTTCTAGTACAATAGTTGCAGCAATAATCACACACTCCCATATGACGTTTTAGATGTTTCTTCAAATCTGCTTTTCTAGGTGTCTGGTACTTGCAGTCTGCACACTCATACACGTTTTCTTTTTGATAAGCTATACAAACAAAATGTAACAGAATAATTGGATAATTACAACATACAAAATATTTAACCGTGCCTACACGTATGGATATAAGCAGCTTACATGGGGTCTTTTTTTCATTGCACAAAGCTTTGAAACTATCAAATGCATTGTGATTTATTTTTCTTCTACAACACTCCACTCTTTTGTAGATCCTAAATAGGCAAAATTATATGACAAACATAAAACAAAAACATTTCATTCATGTATACATTTTGGTAAAATTGGTTTCATCATCATCACGTGTTATTTCTTTTTCGGGTACATTGTCATTAATTTTAGAAATAAATTCTTGTAATAATGTCAGTATTTGTTCAAGTGTTGTTTTTTTCAACAAAGCAGTAGTCTGAACACATAAGATATTTTCGAAACTTTGTTGACACTAAAATAAAACAAACAACAAATTTGGAACATATTATTTACAAACAATAAGAAAAAAGTATTCGATATATGTAAAATATGTTGTAGCTAATAACTAGTAGATATTTTCCGTTTGAATAGAAAAACAATGAAAATAATAAAAATAATGTTAAATTTAACGCTTATAAATTGATTACACGATGTACTTCATTGTTAATCGTACTTGAATTTTTAAAACTTACAATTATACTTTCTTTCTCAGTATACATTTAAAGCGATGTACATCAATTACTTAAGTATACATAATCGATAAAGAAATCAACAAGAGTGGAAAAATAATGTTAAGTTACTTGTGAAATCGCTTCTTCCAGTACCCGTAAGTTATAATTATTGCTATACTTAGCCATCAGACAACTTGAATAAGTTGTGTTTCCGGATATTTTTTGTTTGGACACGATTGTACATAAATAAATTACTACAATAATAGTATTTTTATTTTAAAAACTGTATAAACTGATCTGAATCTGTTTTTAGACGAAACATGACGTACGAGGAAAATAATATGCCGTCGGGAACATGTTAGAAACATTTAACGTTATTAAAAATGTAAACTTATTGACGATACATTTTTCAAGCAATTATAATAACGTCGGGCATTATTCGGTTTTTGGGTCACGTCGTTTTATTTACTAATTTTAAACGCGAGTTCCCGTGATGGTGCGCACTCGCACATGTTATCTCGTTGTTTTTATCGCGTCCTCATGGCCACATGGAAATTGCACATTTCGTGCTATCAGTAGAACGTTTCGTTATCACGTCTGATGCGTTTTGGGGGATTATTCCTCTCGGGATTCGAAGCGTTACTATTTCACAATGTAACTGAATATAGATACCGAAATTTTTTCGAGTTAAAAAAGTCGAGTATAATAATAATCGAGTTATTTTTCCACACAGATATTGTATCTATACTCGTAGCTGGTATTTCATCGGGGTTTTTCTATACACCACACGCGACGTTTTTTCTAAACAATTACAATATTTTAGAACACTAGAATTTCGGAGAATTTTCCCAAAATAAGAGTTTACAATGAACTAAATATTGAAAGAAAGACGGTTTTTAAACTTTTCGATACGATGTTGAAAATTATAACGAAATCTACGCTTTTAATAAACTTTTATTCCCCATTCGCCGGCCGGAAAGCTTAACAGCGTTGTTTCAGCCAGCGAGCGTGCCACGGTTTATTGTGCGAAAAATTATGGAAAAAACGTACAATAAATAATTATCACTGAACGGTGTGGCGGGAACGATGACCCCCCCCCTGTTCACACTGTTCCTTACAATAAATACGATGCACAATGATGGGACACGACCCTCTCTATAAACATGTTCATTATTGCGGTGTTTACCGTTCTCCACCTGATGTTGGCGATACCTCTCACATCTTTGAATCATTAAAGTTAACGAATAAATCACAACATTCAATATTTGGTTGTTTCTATTCACCTAGTTGTTCCATATTTTATATTTTAATTTATGCTTAGTTTTGTTATTTAGATAATTTTACTGTTTGTGGGTTTGTAAAGTGTTAATTATGTTAACGAATATTTGCTTATATTATGCCAGCTCTAATATATATATATACTTAAATAATTTATTCGCCTTCGTTTCTAGAATTTACATAAATTATGTTAAATTGCCGATAAAATAAGCGTATTCATTTTGTGCGCGACTGTATATAAGTACAATATATATATATATCCATATCTTAATTTTATGAATATTCGGTATCTGAGTATACTTTATTTACTTAGAATATTTATTTATTAGTATTTTTAATAATGACCGATATTATTTTATTAAATGTCTATTATATATGTATATACAATATTATAAAAACTTATAAAGTTATATATTATATGTTACCACATATACTGTAATTACCGTTACTTATAGGTTATAAAAAATGAAAAGTAAATTGAAAAATATAAAAAGTAATAAGTGTAGAATGGTAGTACAGTAAAAAAAGCTATTGTAGATATATATTAATAAAAAAGTTCGTGGTGTTTATGACTATACGGTATATAACACTATGCTATGGCGTAGTGGTAACATCTTAACCCGTTAGTATTACAACTAACAAGTAATAAATTATTAAAACACTATTCTTATCTAACTATATATATATATATATATATATATATATATATATATATATACCTCATAAATTAAGAATATTTAAAGTTTTAGGACTGAAGGTTTCATAATTGAATATAACGTTAATTATATACAATATTTTAATAATATTCGAAGAAATTAAAAAAATCGTTATTTATAGTTTTTTCCAAATGTTTACAATTCAAATTTGAGTGAAATAAAATTTGTTTCACGTAAAATAACGAGTTTTTTCTATTAACATTTATTATGTGGCTACGTTAATTTTGATATACAACGATTAATGATTAAATATAAGATTAAGAATTAATTTTTGTCTCTAAATATGTTTCAAAATTCATAAAAGTACACGTTTGACAAAAATTGTTATTTGCGTTTAAATTATTCTCAATAAACGTTTTTAATGCGCGTGATAGGAGATGATGAATAACGTGAAAATTCTTTTGTAATAATTACGTTATATCTACGTCTGTCGAGACATCTGTGCAAAGTTGACACTACGATTAAGCTTCAGTTGGTACATATATATATATATATATATTCTGACCCAAAATAGCTGGGAAAGAGGTGAGGAAGAAGATATATATATATATATATATATAAATGTATAATACTCCGATCATATTGTTATCAGACAACAGAATTGCGTTCTCCGCAGCTTCGCGTATCGTACATCGTTAAATTCGTCGTCGGTATAAACAATAGAATGGAACGAGGTCGACCTTCATTCTTGTATAATATTGTAAGACACGTATATTGTTATTATAGATTGGACAACGTTGGTACGCATCGAGACTTAAATTAAATATATTTAATTATTTCGCTAAATACAGCGAGAAAAAATTATATACTGTACACACACACACATATATATATATAAACAACGTCTGGTATGATAGTTGTCCAAATTTTTTCACTCTTTAAATGAAGTTAATATAAAAATGTTTAAACGAATTACTAGTTAATTATATATTTTTTTTAATTAACTTAAGTAACTTTTAAAATTAAAATTAAATTTTAAATGTAAATAACGAATTACGTAATTTAATTAAAATTAATTTTTTAGCTTCATTTCAAATTTTAATTCGTTGATGTCCAACCTTGTTATTTAAAAGCAATATTTAAAGGTTAAGGGGATCGGGAGTATTTTTATGGAGAAAAACATGTGTAGTATCATATTTTACTCGCGTAATGTAAAAAATGTTTGTATATGAAGTTTGAATCGGGAAAAAATAATAGAAGCGTGTAAAAAAGTATATTACGGAAAATTCGCGTTCCAAAAGACTAAAAATAATATCTCGTAATCTTTTAGGAGGCTATAATTTGTCGAAATTGTCGGAGGTGACAAAGCACTAGAAAATAAATTTAAGAATACAATTTGAAGCTTACCCTTTTAAGTTTAGAACAATCGTGTCAATTCTTAATTTAAATTTTATCCGTATAATTATTGTTATTAATGATGTATGTTATTCAAAATATTTCGTGGAAGACGCTTTAAAATTTGAAATAAATTAATAATAAATGACAAGCTGATTTAGATATCGTAATGATAACTAATGTTAGGATTTTAATGTCTTACACAACATTGGAAAATGACCTGAAAGAAGTACGCGAATGTTCTAAACATTTACATTTAATAAATGTTAAATAAAAAAAGGCGAATTAAATTTTTATTTTTTATATTATGTTATAAACAAGTTGTAAATGTTAAATAAAAATCGATTTTATTCAAATACTCAATCAGTGGGGGACAAGGTCAAATTTAAATTTGGGTAAAATCGAATTTTTAAGACGTCTTTTCTTAAATATTTAATGAGAAATACGTACGAATGATTAGGTAGTTAGCATTTTCAATCGTAATAGGTAAAAGGTTTGTGTTGTTTGAGGAGCCACGACGAATTGTTTTAAAAGTTTAAGGAAGAGAACGAGAATTAGTTCAAGATGACCCTCGTTCTGGACTATTATCAACATCCCTAAGTAGGTTAATGTTGACTGTTTATTGTTTTTGATTTCAAGCTGTTCACCGAGCATTTCTTCTACAAGATTAAAAGGTCGACGGTTTTTATTATCTCGAAGTTCTTAGACGATCGCGTGAATATGTTCGAAAAATAACGATCTGAACCTGTACGTATGTTAACGCTAAACGTATTGTTATTTATTTACCCGTATCGTTGCGTAGGTATTATACATTTTTCACAGAATTCACTGTCCATATATTGTACTTGTACACATACGTCTTTACGTACTTACCGCGCCTGTGCGGGAAGTACACGTAAGTATCTTCTTAATTTATATATGCAGTCTCTCTCTTACGCTTTCTATCTATATATACAATTATATACACACTGGGAGTTATTTTTGGGACCTTTATAATTTGTTTTTCTTTCGTCTATTTGTATGTATAATGAGTGCACGAGTACGTATGTTATATACACACACACACACACACACACACACACACACACACACACACACACACACACACACACACACACACACACACACACACACACACACACACACACATATTTACGGTTGATACAGGCGCGCCAAAATTATTGTACTTTATTATTATAATATTTATAGGCTCATTCGAAGTTTTTCGTGTATTTTATGTAAATGTTAAAAATAATATAAGAAGAAAATAAGTTGAAATAAATTTCGAAAAATGTTACTAAAGATATATTTAATTTAGACGTCAAATTCGAAAGGGTTTTCATAATCAGTTATCGAATATTTAAGTACCCTAATTAATAGTAATAATTAAAAAATTGGAATAATCTATTTTTTTAAAACGACGAACGTATTTTGAAAAAAATAGTAATTTTTAAAATTTTTTAACCAGACGCTGAAAAAGTAAAAATTAAAGTAATTTGTTTAAAAACTCTTTATAATTGGGCTTCTAAAAATATGCAATTTTCGAAAAAATTGCGTAGTATACAGCGTTTATTTTCTTACAACATTCCATTGAAAAAACCAATTTTTCGAGTTCACAGCGACCTTCTACAGAAACATATTTTACCTATACATACTTTAAAAGAGACTCATCAATCGTTTTTTTCCTACTTTCTTGTGTTCAATTTTTAGACATATCACAAATTCAATAGGTAAGAGGTAGTGTATCCTCCCCACGGACCTGTTTTTCGAATTTAAAGATGATCCCGAAGGAGAAAACAAGTTATATTCTACAGTGCCGGACAATAGACCTATTGTTATTAGTTATTAAGCTTGTATCGGTCGAACGCCCCATGGACTTCATATTATATATAATATTTGTTATATTTCTTCCCATCAGAACGGCGTCATAGCTATTGGTCTAAAGTTCAACGGTCTTATATGGCTAAAATCTCAATTTTTAAATGTTCATTATTCATATTAGATTTTGACCTAAGCGAAGTTATATAATGATCTAGTTTTGTATTTTGTATGTGGACACATTGAAAGCGTGCTTAAATTAAGTAGAAAAAATAGGTGTAAAGTATTAATTTTCTTTATTCATAAATCAAAAAGAAAAAGTAGTTGATATATTTTATCTTTAACGAAAATTTTGATTAAAAAACAAACAGAATCTTCGAGGATTAAAATAAGCGTTTTGCAAATAACTTCAAAAGTTTGATAGGCATTTCTTATTTTTCCTATCTTTTTACGCGTTAAAAAAACATACGTGGTATTACTTTGAAAGTAAATTTTAGTAAAATGTTAAAATTTAAAAAAGATCTGAACGAACTTTTTAAATATTTTAAGTTATTTTTAAAGATATTATAAGTCCGTTTAACAAATTTTGATTTTATTGTTATTTTATTCATCAATAACGCATTAGTCGAATGCAAGATATAATTAATTTAAAATGTTGATTTTGCGCGAGAGGATGCGTTATTATATATAAATAAAAATAGGCGATACGGAAGGATGAAAAGTGTAAACATAAACGTACGTAGGGATGGTAGATTTTTTGAAATCTCTTCACTTTCTGGTTCTGGAAAAGTTTTTGTTTTATCCTTTTACAAATAGCAAATAATTCTGGGAAAAGTATACATACATACATACATATATATTTTATGTATCGTTTACAATCTCTCGAGTCTCTGCGTTAAATTTGGTGAGTGTATATTAAAACTATACGGTATATTGACTAGACTTATTTACAACATGGCTGCATATCGTCATTTATTTATTCCTATTATAATTATGTTTTCTGCGTATCTTGTATTTTAATAAGTATTTTATTTAAATATTTTTTATCGAAAGCTTTCAATACGCTGAATGTTAAATACATTAAAAAAAGGGTTTATGTCCTGGGAAAATTATATATGTACCATAATCAGTTTGTCTGATCGATTTAACGTTCCGATAACGTTAAAGCCAGCAGGTAAAGGGAATAAAATGTACACAATTACGATTAATTGAACGCGCTCTTTTGTATTTATTTTCTTCCTGCTTTATGTGTATGTGACGGGTAAAGAGGAAACTGAGTCTTGTATTAACAATGGTCGAGCACCGTTCACAATGCTCAAACATTTTGGGCTTTACTTGTTGCCTAACTGATTTATAGTTTAGAAGTTAAACTAAGAGCCGCAAATGCATACATTTTATAAACGTTTTAAAAATTTTTTTATCATTATTTGTATAACTTTATCCGCTATCTATTAACTTAGACTAAGGGAATAGGGTATAGTAAGCGTTTAAAAAAAACGTGTTCTTTAGGTTCATGTTTCTATTTAGAGAAAGGCAGTCGAATGTCATTTTTTTATTATAAACGAACGCGAACGTAAAAACATTTATATTTTAAAGAAACTTAAATTATTTCAAAGCTATTCAAATTTAATACATTTTTAATAATTTTATATAATGAACTATATAATATAACTTTAAAAAGTAATACATTTGACTGTGTTCTCATCGTATTAGTATATCGATACTTTTAGATTTACATAATATAAAAATATAATACTTAGCAATATTATTAAAATACGTTATTACGTAAAATTTTTAAGTACCTAACGTACGAGTAATTTATATATACTCATATAATAGTATCAAAGGATGTATATTATTTTATTTTATTTTCCTTAGACAAAAATATATTGAAATTATAAACCGCTTTATTGATACTTTATTGTAACCTCAATTAAGAATGAATTAATAATTAAATAATTATTAAGAATATTCATTTTAAAATTTAACTTAATATTTAACGACAAACTAATATTATTATACAATAATATAATATAATTTATATTACCTATTTAATTATTATTAGATTGTTAATTATAGAAAAAGAATAATTTTAATTTAGAAGTTTTTATCATTTTTATGTTATATATTGTGTTTTAATCAAACATTACATATATATATATATATATA
>JAIPRN010002834.1:0-26312 GCA_025469175.1 Geopemphigus sp. TES_GeoC_2020 | reverse complement strand
AACAACCGCGACGAGAAAAGCGTTAAACCAAAATGAAGCACCAACAAATCGTTTAATGTCTCTGAAATGATTTCCGTTAAGAAGATATATAACGTTCGTCGAAGGCCTATGGAACATCCGACCGGAATGCAAACGATAATCGTTTAATTTATTGTGTCTGTCCGTTATTATTAATCCGGCTTTACAAGATAAACTCCGCCATTTTCCTGTGTGTATGTATATATATCCATGCATATACAGAAAGAGAGAGAGAGAGATCCCGAGTGTTAATTACATTTACGAAACGCCTAATTACTTTTATTTAAATTAAAGCTAAAAATTCACGTTTTCGACATCGTGTTCCTTTAATTTTCCCGCCGTAAGTAAAATACGTCGGAACTTCGCGCGGAGAATTTTTACGATCGTTTAAAACGTCAATAGACCCACCGAGCTCTCCGCCACAACAAACCGTACGGCTCCCCTCTTGTTTTGAACATTCGTTTGCGGGCGACTTGTTCGATTCGGAAACATCGAATACACGCGATTGGAACGCGCGCCTTCGGCCGTGGTAATAACGCAATGAGCGTGTCCGTCACCTAGAACGTCCGTAATCGGTTTCATTCTCTAAGACGGCTGGTTATTATACTTTATTAGCACGATTTATAAATGTGAAACGTTAGATCAGGGGTGGGGGGGCGCATTTTCGATTTGGAAAAACGGCTTTACAATCGTAGAATCGTAAAATTTTCGAAAACACGGCGGTGGTTAGGAAACGTTTGTTCGCCGGACACGTACGAAAAAGTCGCGTCGTCTTCGAAACGTGCCCGAAAAAGTCGACGTTCGAAATTACGGCCGGACGAACGTAACCGTGTTTACGTGGCGCCATCTGTTGACCGCGTCGACGACGTTCGAGAAAATTAGATAATCCGCGCAGATATTTCGCGTTCGTAAACGAATTGACCATTCCGTTCGAGATGCGTAACGACGGCGCCGGTCCGAGTGGCGAAGAATATTACGAATTTCGTTTGTCGAAAACGAAAAAATATCCAAACAGCTTTTCCCGAAAACGACGAAACATCTGACCGCCTTGACATTGATAACAATTCGACCGATGATAAGCGGTCGATTTTTCCGTTCGTTTTCGTTTACCATCCGACAATAATACGCCGCGGTAATATTCCGAGACGCCGATTGCGGTTTGTTTCCCGATCTCCGTTCAAAATGAACAAAGTGTTCCCGTTCAACAAATTCGTCACGGGCCTGAACATCATCAAAGCCAATGGCGGACCATTGAACGCTTTCAAAAAATTGTTCAGGTAAGTCGGACGACAATTTCCGTGTTCGGTCTTCGCCGTAGTCGTCAACGCGAATTGTGGATGCCGACGGTGTGCCCGTCCATCCGTTCGTCCGTCCGACGCGCGTTTTATTCGAGTTCACGCGCGCGGTTTAATAATCGATCGATTACGTTTTGCAGGCAAGACGAATTGAAAATCGGAACGTTGGTCGGCACCGACGAAATGGGCAACCGTTACTACGAAAACAATTTGTATTTCTACGGTAATTACGATAGTGACGAAACCGAACGCGTTGTTTATACTGACTTCGCTTTGTTTTTCAGGGCGTAATCGTTGGGTAGAGTACAACGACAAGGTTTGGCTGAACTACGACGCCAGTCAAATTCCGGCCGAATGGTACGGTTGGATTCATTACAAAACGGACCTCCTCCCGTTTAACGTAATTATTTTCGTTAATTACGTACGCCACTACCATCACCAACACTAATACTACTATTACTAATGAGTAATGTTTGAGGTGTCGTTATTGGCCAATGGCAAATCCTGTTCTATAATCATTGGTTGTACAGATACTTAAGAGCTTGAAAGTTATAATCCATTTTGTTGATGATAGCAAAAGAGAAAAAACCGTAGATTGTCTATTTTTCAACGCTTAAAAACTACACACAGACACACACACATATATATATTTAATATAAGAACTTCTTAGTAATTGTTTCGTATTTTAGGATCCATCCAGGCCAAAACACAAATGGATTGCCAAACATACGGAAAATGAAACTGGTACCAATCTTCAATATGTCCCGTACAGTACAACCCCTCCAAAAATTGAAGCTTGGGTACCGCCGAAAAGGAATTAAATTTTGCGCCTTTTTAGTGTAAATATTTATAACATATATTCGTCACGAAAATTACACGATATTGTTTAATGTGTTGAACTAATTATACTCTAGTGAATAGATATAATAGACGGAAATTTTCCTTTGTGTTTATCGTTGTAAATCTTTTTGCGTATACAATAAACGTCGACAGTTACCTATGAGTGTGTCAACAACGCCAGGCATACCTGACTGACTTTCTATTTGAGACTTAACCGTGACAGGAATTATTATTCAAAACTATAAGGTTCCCATAAGGAACTTAAGGTATAATTATTAAGTTGAATTTTGTTCAATATACTCGAATATATATGCACACATATTTCATCAAATTTATCAAACTTTTTCATATAATTCCTCCTTGTCGTTCTATTGGGATAAAAATTGTAGATATTGTAAAGTGGTCCTGTTATTAGTACGAGTTATTCGGGGAAAGTTTTTGGCTCTTTGAATAAACATAAACTATTCGTGATAGGAATTTAAAAAATAATCGAAATAACGAAACGTTAGTCTCGATAATTAACTAGGAAATATCGTTGATCGGCTTTATAATACATACACACACATCGGTGACACGACATAAATTTGTTCAAAAGTCTGAAAAATATACAAAAAAAATTGAAAAATTTCTTTTAACGCTACATGAATCGTACGGTTTAAGATTAAATTATTCTTTGTGTCACTAGAACGCTGAATTTTCGTCAAAATTTTAATAAATTTGATCATATTGCACCACGACAAGGGGTTCTGGATGAGATTAGGATTTTAAGTTCACCCCTGTGGTACATGCGCTTATACAATCAGGCATATACATTTATACACATACCTAGATATACTATAAAACGTGATCGGTATAAAATCAGGTAAGCAACAACTTGGTGAATTGACGTGAAATTGTAGCCGATGGCAAGACTTTCTGAAGAATAACTCGAGTTTTTGTTTGTTAATAAATTCGGAACTCGACAAAAGTACCTTTGTTACGCAATTGTCGAAAGTGTCTCGTAGGATAACCGAGTCGGGTGTTTTGTGTACGAACTTAACTAGTTGAAAATGAAAATTTACTCGCCCAATGTTTAAAGTCTAAAAAAACTACACGAATATAAATCGGTAAAACGGATTAATTAATTACGAAAGGTAGTACGTTGGCCACTAGATAGTAAATCGAAAAGAATCGTTCGATTAACCGATGGTTATTACGCCGACGAATTGTGCGTTAAAAGGGAAAACGCGGGATTGGACGAAACCGTTACATAACCGTGTGTCGTCGTAAACAGTTGTATTCGACGAAAAAAATAAAAGCAAACAGAAAAATAATGACGCCGAGTAAAACGATTTTTGTTTATTTTACGCGCGCCACTAATCGTTTACGACTTACGCGGTTGGTTTATTTTTGTACGTAAAAAAATAGCCAGAAGACCAATTAAAGCGCAAATGCGGCTAAACTATTTCGGTCGGCGTAAACGGAAACCGCCGGACGGCCAACAAAAATATACGACGAGCGTACGTTGAAAATTCGCTTAATTTTTCGAACCGCTTTATTATTATTATTATTATTATTAGTGTTCGCGGCGGTACGGTTCCATTGTGTCGGTGAATCCCACGCGTGTAAACGCCCGTGACTGTTACGCGCGTTTTCCGCCGAAACCGAAAACTCGAGGTTGGAACCTATCCGACCGACGTCCGGTAACGACCGCGCTTAATATAAATTGTCCGGATGGAACGTCCACACGTTCGCTTCTGATAACAATCCGACGACCGTCCCTCGCCGGTAGTGTGAAAGGGACAAATACTTTCGGACGGTACCCGGCAAAAATCGCGAAATACGAAGCGTTAACCCGAGAGCCGACCCCGCCGTCCGGACACGTCTCGAGCCGAAAACGATCGCCGCCGTTCGGTCGATACCGAGCCACCGTCGGGCACACGCCGCGTTTCCGAGACGGCTTTTCGACGACCCGTAGGCGACGCGAGAACCGCCGAACGGATCCGTTTTGTTTTATTATCCATCCCCCCGTCGATTCGGTTCGTGTCGTTGTCACCGACGTCCGCTAACGGTTTCCCCGTGAAATTCGCCCCGTCACGCGCGACCCGGTCCGCGAGAAATTCCGTCTTCGGGCGTACAAACGGTGTACGCCTCTCCGTGACACTCGCGCGCCAGCTTGTCACAGTTACGCGCGGCCCGTAAATTACGGCAAATTACCGTCTCGATGACGGAGCAAAAACGGATAATATATACACGGGCACGTCTCGGTCCTTTACGCATTTCGCAACCGTGCCGGTTTGGATAATCGATCTCACGGGAGACGGTGACGTCTGTGTATCGAACGTTCCATTCGAAACAGAAATAACGCGTTGCGCAACGACCGAGCGGTTTCCCCGTACAATTTTGGGAACGCACCATTGCCTAGCGAACGGCGGCCACCGACCAAAACGCTCGTCGCGTAATTTCCCGAAATTGGCCGCGCGGTGGGGGGGGGGCGGCCGAACCGCCGAAATCGTCGCCTTATTTTCGGTAACTATTTCGCGCCCCACACCCAAACATGTCGTCGGTCTCTTATGTTTTTTTATTCGTCGGCTCGTCGTATATACCGTACGTAATGCGTAACAGCCGGTGTCTTCGCGAAAAAAACATCGCCATTTACGCTTTTCGGACGACCCGCGACCTCGCGGTACGATATTTCTATGTGTCCCTCCTCCTCCCGTCCTACCGACATCGGTTAGCTGAGGCAACCTGACGTGCGTCGGTCGTATTATAACGTTATTAGCGCCGCCGAGACACACGGCTACGTCGTAACGTAATAAGAACAAAACAAAAAAAACCGAACGTTTCGAATGGCGCAACGCGCCGCGGACACTATGGGAACACGTAGCGGATACACATAAATAACGTTCGTTATCGCGCGCGCTCACACGCTCATCCTCTCGGGTCGTTAAATAATGTATTGCGCCAAACAAAAAAACAAAAATAGACGAAACGAAAATAGCGAACGGACGAAAAATCGTAGGCGCCGTAAAAAAAAAAAAACACCCGCGGAAAATGGGTCGTGTCCTCGGACGGCACGGGCGGGACGCACGCTCGCCGCCGGGCCAGATTTTGAAAGAGACGCGACGAAGAAAAACTTTCCCGAAATTATCGTCTCGACAAAGCGACGATCGACGATAATATAAACGTAACCGAGACTGAGCGACCACCCTTGCCGCCCCGAAATTTCGAAATTTTTACCGTCGGTCGACCGAATTATTCGCGTAAACGGCGTCGTCGTCGTTACTCTGTCCCGTTTGACAAACACCCCCCGTATTTCAGGTTTCCAATTCATTTTACGTTCCCGATTACGCTAACGTTCAACCTCTTCGAACCTATTGTTGCCGGCACTTCGGGTTCGGGTTCCCGAACGTTCGGTGTAGGTCGTTTGGGTCGGCCGACATTTCGCACCGTTGTTTCTTTTAAATCCGACGTCCACGGCGGTGGAGTAGTCACGACGAAGAACCGTAGCCGATTTTCGAGCGGCGAGAGAGGCGACCGTGTCCCCGGTATTCCGTGTGTCTATGGTAATCCCCGCGTGTCCGTACTTCCAGATGAAAAACTTTTAGAAAACCGTTTACGATTTCAACTTAATACTAATTTTATACTCTGGATTATAGAGACACCGTCGGAATCGACCCGAGTTTGTACGCTTTATAACGTTTTTTAAGGATTAATTTTCGTCAGTGTTTCGGGGCCCTAAAAAACCGAATGGAAATATACCCGTTTTAATCTTCAACCGCTCAATTTTGCGTTCGAAAACGAGCCACCATCGACAACGGATTCGTCGGATAAATCGAGAACAGTTATGCGGATAACGCTCTTTAACGAAAAATCCCATACCCGAACTAAAACCTCGGTACCGATTATTGTTACCGGCGTCCATTTTTGATAATTGGCAAATAACTATAAATTACTAACCGGAAAATCGCTCGGTTTTGCGTTCCGTTTGGAGCCTATAACGAGATGGCCCGAGTACGAGAGCCGTGAAATAACGTTCGTAAATCTAACGCTGTCGCGTGTACGTAGGTTAGGTAACACGGGCCGACGGGCACGTCGCGGCGTCCTTACACGCGCGAAGACTATTCGTTATTTACGGTGATCCGTCCGTTCGACCGACGGTGCGTGCGCGCCATACGGGGCGGCGTGCGTCGGTTAAAACGGACGGTCGGCGGTCCGTGTTCGTTTGCGAACGCGTTTAACGATGGGTTATGACGCGCGCGTGTGTGTTTGTTGCACTCACGACGAAAACGCGAAAAAACAACCGGCCCTCCGTCGTTTTCTACCGTCGCGAATTAATTATAGGTCAGAGCTTCGTGAGAAGCGAGTGAAATAATTGACCGCAATTTCGTTACGAACCGCACGCGCGTAGATCTTAAAAAAAAAATAATAATTAGCCTCGTGACCAGTGTTTTGATCCAATGGGAACGGGTGCGGAGGGGAGTGTTGGACCTTGAAAATCGTAACAACCATAATAACGAATCTGCCCCGGCAGCTAGGTGCCGTAACAGACGCCCGGACGCGGGTGGACGCTAAAATAATTCGACGCCGTTTTGTTTCTTCGCCCAGGTCCGCGAACGTTTACCTAGAAACAGCTAGGCGACGGCTATAATTGCGCAACGCGTTGTTGCCCGTCCACCGGTACTTCGTTCAATAGCGCGGCTCGGTATAATTTTAGACGCCGTCCGTGTTTTAATCGCCGATACGTATCTATTAATAACGATTACCATTTTTCCCGATCGACATCCGAGCGCGGGTCGGTTGTGCGATATTTTTAGTACGTCGTTGTAAAGGCTTCCGCCTCCGAGTTTCTATTACGGCCGACGGGTTGGTCGGAATTATCCGCGCCGTTGGCGTTTCGGAAATATTCGGCGCGTGCGGAGGTTATGTTCGTCTACCGAACGGATTTCGTACCGCGCCGCCTGGCTAACGCAATATAATATACCGTCGAAACACGGAAAATGTATATACGTCGTATTAGCATATACTTTTTATAAGCAATTTTGAGTCGATATTTTATCGGAAATTCAATTTTTTTGTTTGAACTAGTGGCATTTTGGGAAAAATTAATAGTTTGTTATAATTGTGTGTGCCGCCTCAAAAAATTCATAAAAATGATGAAAACCATTTTTGTTTTTATTCTGAGTACTGTTGGAAGGTCTTTATGTCGCACATAGTTTAACTTGTTAAAACAAAATATTTGCACTTGTACAAAGTACATCATTTTGTACTTAAAATTAAAATAAAAATAATTTTGTATACTTAATTATATGTAAAATAAGCCCTTCGAATTATTTTTTAATTTCTTAATAAATAACGAAAAAAAATTGTTAAAAAAGGATCGTTTTTCGATAATGTTAATAGATATAAAATTTCCAAACGTTAGCGTACCGCTAGAAGGTAGCGATCTTCCACATCATCCACGCACACATTAGCAGTCCTCATATCATACTCAATCGCACTCAATTACTTCTTCATTTTTGGACTTAATCTTTCTTTTCTTCCTTCAACGTTCATTTCCATAAACAGTTCTTATTGCTCCGAATCTTCTCTCCTCATAACATGCCTATACTATGATTGAAACCAAACTCTTTATTTACTAATGTAAAGGAAGAACAAAATCAAGATTTTAATAAACTTAAAACAACAATAGAAAATTTAAGAAAAAATTTAAAAAACAAACGTTCTATTATATTTAAGTTCCATCAAATGCTCATTCGATTATTATTAAATTGTGTACTATTGACGTAACAACTGCAGACTTACTCCATATTATATTCTGCTGAGACTACATTAGAATACTATAGTATAAATTGAAAATATAAAATTGTCCTCAACATTTCGCCATGTATTTAATAAAAACGATAATGACGACTACCGAATGCATTAATAATACGATACGGGTGAGATCTCCGTTAGAGCGACTCCTTCGCCCGTTTCCCTTCGTCAAATTTAATTTCGAGTTTACACGCGGCTCGGGGCGGCTGCTGGCTTTTCGCGCCGTTCTGTCCGTTGATATCGCGTGGATTCCAACGGGTCGACAACAGTTTTGTCGCCCGTGTTTCGGAGGGCGAACGTAGGGACCTCCCACGCCAGTGCGATCGAATGCCCGGGAAAACGTGCCGTTTGTGTGTGTGTATGTGACGATGGGAGAGGATCACTCAAACGGATCGTTCCGATCACCTTTCGTTCGCTTGGCGACGTGGCGAAAGAAAAAACGGCTCTTTTCGCATTTCGGCCGTCCGTCGCTCGTTTCGCAAAATAAAGTTGCGAATACCGCGCGTGCGCCAAATTTATATCCAAATATTTATATCCATACAACGATATATTTTAAAATTTAAATTTATTGAAACAAAACCTTTACACGATATTCTACATTAACATAAAAACAAACAGAAATTCAATTTTTTACAAAAACTTGTAAAAGTATACGCGACACTTAAGACGTATATAAATATTGAAAAACTATTTAGGTCAAAGAAACCCATGTTGATTTAGAGTTTATTTAAACACCTAAATAAACTAACCATTTTTCGAAGGGCATAAATATGATCTGCCACAATGAATTTCTGTTACTTGTTCATTAGTAGATTTTTAGAATTCATTCGCTATAATACGATTTTTACTGCAAGAAAAATGAAAACAGTCTCTACCATATGTTATTTATTTATATTAATTCTGACATTGGCATTGCTTTTCAATTCCATATTAGTACAAGGTAAGCAAGTAGCCATTCATATGATACAAATTAAATTTAAATTATAAAATTATACTAAGTTGAATTAATGATATATCTCTTAATGTAAATTGAATATGTATTTTAATAATTGTTTCAAAAATGAACGTTATTTTTCATTTTTATAAATTATTCAAAGATGCATATGAAGATAATTAAAATAATTATAACGATATTTATATTCCTTTATTGTTTAAAGATTATAAAATAGTATATTATATATAGATACAGTTAAAATTAAGAGTTAAAATAAAATATATATTCGACGTATTTTATTTTATAAATAGCTTTAAATTGCACGAGTAAAATTATATTTACATGTAAATTTAACCAAATTTTAGATTTATTATTTGAATATAAATTTAAAAAAACCAACGGAAATTTAAGTTATAAATATTAAGGTCACAAATAAAATTATAACTTCTTATTTTTTTTCCTGGTAATATCATTCAGCTCCAGGTGAGTGGCTAATATTTACTTGAACAGTATTTAAGGAAATTCATTTTATGTTAATTACGACAATAAAAATGTATAATAGAAAATGAAAACTCGATTCACGAAAACATTAGTTACTATAGATTCTTTGTAATAGTATATTATTTATTTTTCTTTGTTTGTTTACTTAATATACATATTGAAGTATAATGATATTTACGTAACATAAAAATATACACCCAATATATTATTAAAATTATATAATTTTTTTAAACGTATTGTTTATATTCAAAATTGTACTACAAATTCAAATTATGACATATCCTTAATTGTTATGATAGTTCATTCTAAAGAAATCAATTTTATACTATTCTAAAATCTAAATATTGTAATTATTTTGCAATAATATATTAATTTAATTTAATTTTGGCATATTAATTGAAAAAATCAAACATATTTCATTTAATATAAAGATCACAAATGAAATATATAATCAATATATATAATTTGTACACAGGTTTAATATTGCTCATGTCATATCATCATTACCGAATTTTATTTCCTGGCAATGTCATACAGTTGATTGTAAGTATTTTATATCTAAATGAACTATATTTTGGGTTATTGAATTTGATTATAATTACGACCTAATTTTGTTAATATTGCTTATATCATAACTTAAATTTAATTATTAACTCAAAAACTTAACACGTAATTTTATACAATTAAAATTATAAATAAATAAATTCTATTTAACTAAATATATGGATCAGCTTTAATTGTTACGATACTTCTTTCGAAAAAATATCAATTATATATATTGATCTCAATACTGTAGTACTATACAATAATAAATAAATAAATTTTTGTTTTAATATTGGGATATTAATAGAAATAATCAAACAGTAGATAAGTTATTTTTATTAAGGTCATAAATAAAACTTAAATATCTAAATTTTTTTTACCTGTTAATGTCATTCAGTTCCAGGTCAGTAGATAATATGTACATAAACTGTATTTTAGAAATTTTATTTTATGTTAATTACGACGGTAAAAATGTATAATAGAAATTGAAAAATCGATTCGCGATAACATTAGTTACTGTAAAACAAACCTTCTTGTGATATGTAGCATATTTCTTAAACGATACTATTAATTAATCATGGTGTATTACTTCATATATATACAATATTTCATATACAAAATAATTCCTTACATCAAAATAGGTAATTTGATTCTAAATTACACAACGATGAATCTACACTAATATTTGATATTTAAAAATATTGTAATAGCATACAATAGATAAATGCTAATTATAATTTATATTTTAAGATATACATTATTATATTCCTACATACTTTTATATAGTATAGATTAACTTCACATATCAAATTTCAAATAATTGTATTTAATATCTATGTAAATTAAATATTGCATCCATAAAAGTTTAATTTTCTAATATTATTTTTGCGGCAATGTGATACAGCATCCCGTAAATAATTCAGCCAGATATTTTAAAACTTTGTCTAAGGAATTAAATTTTATATTAACTACGAAAATTAAAATGTAAAACAGAAATTGTAAACAAGATTCACGATACAATTAGACGTTTTTAAACAATTCATCTTGTTAACAATAATTTACTTGTAAAAGTTTATTATTAATTAATCTTATTTTATATACTTATACAAATGTAAATAAATAATATATATATCTCAGTTTTGTAATAAAATATAGTAATAAGTAAATATTTATTTTTATTTTGGGATATTTATGGAAAAAGTTGTAAAAGTTTATTAGAGTCACAAATTAAATTTTAATT
Source organism: Geopemphigus sp. TES_GeoC_2020 (assembly GCA_025469175.1). NCBI lineage: Eukaryota > Metazoa > Arthropoda > Insecta > Hemiptera > Aphididae > Geopemphigus > Geopemphigus sp. TES_GeoC_2020. The sequence continues at coordinate 15,145 of JAIPRN010002834.1, read as the reverse complement.
TCCTAATTTTTTTCTCGGCAATGTTATTTAGAGCCATGTAAGTGGTTTATTGGTATTTGTACCTTATTTAAAAAAATTTTTTTTTTTTAATAATGACATTTATAATGTATAAAAAAATTGAAAACTTGATTCTCAATAGTGTTGGTTACTCTTAAATATATCATTTTGTCATATATATATTTATATATAAAATCGTTAAATTAAACGTTTGACACTTATTTTGATTACCACAATTCTAATGTAAAACAGAAATGAAAACAAGATTCAGGATACAGTTAGATATTTTTAAGCAAATCATCTTGTTATATATATTATAATATATATAATGAGGTACTTATTGAAAAAATCAAACAGGTATTTAAGTAATTTAATATAAAAGTCACAAATTAATTGTATGATTTATGTATGGAAATTGTACATGTTTTAAATATTTCTAAATTATCATATTGGTTTTCTGATATTATTTTTAAGGCACACTGATATAGCTTCCCGTGAGTAATATAGATAGATATTTTTAAACTTTGTATAAGTAATTTAATTTTATATAAACTACGAAAATTACAATGTAAAACAGAAATTGATAACAAGATTCACGATACAATTAGCCATTTTTAAACAATTCATCTTGTTAACAATAATTCACTTGTAAAAGTTTATTATTAATTAATCATATTTTATATACTTATACAAATGTAAATAAATAATATATATATTTCAGTTTTGTAATAAAATATAGTAATAAGTAAATATTTATTTTTATTTTGGGATATTTATGGAAAAAGTTGTAAAAGTTTATTATTAATAGTCACAAATGAAATTTTAATTTCCTAATTTTTTTCTCGGCAATGTTATTTAGAGCCATGTAAGTGGTTTATTTGTATTTGTACCTTATTTAAAAAATTTTTTTTTTTTAATAATGACATTTATAATGTATAAAAAAATTGAAAACTTGATTCTCAATAGTATTGGTTACTCTTAAATACATCATTTTGTCATATATATATTTATATATAAAATCGTTAAATTAAACGTTGGACACTTATTTTGATTACCACAATTCTAATGTAAAACAGGAATTAAAACAAGATTCAGGATACAGTTAGATATTTTTAAGCAAATCATCTTGTTATATATATTAAAATATATATAATGAGGAACTTATTGAAAAAATCAATCAGGTATTTAAGTAATTTAATATAAAAGTCACAAATTAATTGTATGATTTATGTATGGAAATTGTACATGTTTTAAATATTTCTAAATTAACATATTGGTTTTCTGATATATATATATATATATATATATATATAGCTTCCCGTGAGTAATTTAGACAGATATTTTTAAACATTGTTTAAGGAATTATTTTTATATTAACTATGAAAATTACAATGTAAAACAGCAATTGAAAACAAGATTCACAATACAGTTGGATATTTTTAAACAATCCATCTTGTTAACTGTAGTTTATTTGTAATAATTTATTTTTAATTAATCATATTTTGTTTACTTAATTCACATTTTGAAATATACAAATATATATCGATGTTACATCAAAACATACAAACAATATTGCATTAAAATTATATAATTTGTTTAAATTTATTGTTAAAATTCAAAGTTATACTATTATATTTAATTTATAGAATAGCTTTTATAGTAATGAGAGTTCGTTTTAAAAGTTATGGACTTTATAGAATATGTATGTTCTCACTTCTATAGTAAAATATAGTAATAAGTACATTTTTATTTTTATATTGGGATATTAATGGAATAAATTCAACAGATATTTAAGTTATTAATATTATGGTCACAAATTAAATTTTAATTTCCTAATTTTGTTTTCGTGGCAATGTCATTTAGCTCGATGTGAGTAGTTAATATGTATATGTTTGTAACTTATATAAGGGATTTAATGTTTTTTTAATAATGACAATTACAATGTATAAAAGAAATTAAAAACTCGATTTTCAATAGTATTGGTTACTCTTAAGTATATCATATTGTCATATATAAGTAAATATATAATTCTACAGTTAAATGTATAACACTTAATTTTATTACCAAAATTCCAATGTACAACAGAAATTGAAAACTAGGTTCACGATTCTGTTGGTTACTTTCAAACAAACCATCTTGTTCTCTTTAGCTTCTCTGTAATAGTTTTTTTTATTAATTAATCATGGTTTGTTTACCTAAAATTCATTTTGAAATATATTTATATCAACCTAACATCAAAATATACAATAAATATATCATTAAAATTATATAATTTTTTTAAATTTATTGTTAAAATTTAAAGTTATACTTTTAAATTTAATTTATGAAATAGCTTTTATAATAATGATAGTTCTTTCTAAAAGATTTGACTTTTATAAAATATGTATATATCATTACTGTAGTAAAATATAGTGATAAGTACATTTTTATTATTATAGGAGGATATTAATTGTAAAAATTCAACATCTATTGAAGTTAGTAATATTAAGGTCACAAATTAAATTTTAATTCCCTAAATTTTTTCTTGGCAATGTCATTAAGCTCCATGTAAGTAGTTTATATGTTTATGTACCTGATTTAAGGGATTTTTTTTAATAATGACAATTGCAATGTATAAAAGAAATTGAAAACTCGATTCTCGATAGTGTTGATTACTCTTAAATATATCATTTTGTCATATATATATATAAAATTTCTAATTTAAATGTTTGACATTTATTTTTATTACCACAATTCCAATGTAAAACAAAAATTGATAACAAGATTCACGATAGAATTAGATATTTTTAAACAATCCATCTTGTTAACTATAGTTCACTTGTAAATGTTTATTATTAATAGTCACAAATTAAATTTTAATTTCCTAATTTTGTTTTCGTGGCAATGTCATTTAGCTCGATGTGAGTAGTTAATATGTATATGTTTGTAACTTATATAAGGGATTTAATTTTTTTTAATAATGACAATTACAATGTATAAAAGAAATTAAAAACTCGATTCTCAATAGTATTGGTTACTCTTAAGTATATCATTTTGTCATATATAAGTACATATATAATTGTAAAGTTAAATGTATAACACTTATTTTTATTACCACAATTCCAATGTAAAACAGAAATTGAAAACAAGATTCACGATACAATTAGATATTTTTAAACAATCCATCTTGTTAACTATAGTTCACTTGTAAAAGTTTATTATTAATAGTCACAAACTAAATTTTAATTTCCTAATTTTTTCTCGGCAATGTTATTTAGCGCCATGTAAGTAATTTATTTGTATTTGTACCTTTTTTAAAAGATTTTATTTTTTTTCAATAATGACATCTACAATGTATAAACAAAATTGAAAACTCGATTCTCAATAGTGTTGGTTACTCTTAAATATATCATTTTGTCATATATATACATGTTACGTTCCATAAATAATGAGCCTAATTTTTTTCTGACGCGTGTGTACACGACTGCGTCATCCGCCGGCCAGGGAATATAGTGGGGATCTTATTTTTCAAACGCGACCGAATTTAGTTTGCTTCGATTTTCCGGAGTGGTAGAACGTTTTTTGATGTGAACCTCTGTGCGGTAAGAATTGACACGTCAAGATGGAAAGTTCTATAGAACATCGGTACGCAATCAAATTCTGCTTCCGTTTGGGCAAATCTTCTTCAGAAACGTTTGCAATGCTCCAACAGGCATTTGTGGATAATTGTCTTTCGTATTCGCAATTAAATTAGTGGCACAAGGCATTTAAAGAGGGCCGGGAGAAGGTGGCGGATGAAGCTCGATCTGGACGCTTATCGACGTCCCGAACTGATGTTCATGTGCAGCGAGTGCGCGAGTTTTTAAACACAGACCGCCCTTTAAGTGTCCACCAGATAGCACAAGACCTGACCATGTCAAAAACATTTGTGTTTCGTATTGTTACTGAGGACTTGAAGATGTGCAAGTTCTGCGCCAAACTGGTAACGAGAGTTTTGACTGAAGACCAAAAAAAAAACAACAGAGTGCTTCGATGTTGAGAATTGCTGCAATTGTGCAAAAACGATTCTGAATTTTTGGAAACAATGGTAACCGGCGACGAGACATGGGTTTTTCAGTACGATCCTGAGACGAAAAGGCAAAGTTCTGAGTGGCACACCTCAGAATCACCCCGTCCCAAGAAAACTCGCATGAGCTAATCCAAGACAAAGACAATGCTAATCGTCTTCTTTTGAGTGAAGGGGATTATTCACTATGAGTTTTTTCCACCCGGACAGACCGACACTACATGGAAAAGTCGGTTACAAAAGTGTGTTGACGCAGAAGGTGCCTATTTTGATGATTTTTAATAATTTGAACCTATTCGTTAAATAAATCTCGGTTTTTTTATAAAGGCTCATTATTTTTGGAACGTACCTTGTATATATATATATATATATATATATATATATGTATATATAGAATTGTTAAATTAAATGTTTGACATTTATTTTGATTACCACAATTCCAATGTAAAACAAAAATTGAAAACTTGGTTCACAATTCTGTTGATTACTTTCAAACAAATCATTTTGTTAATTATAGTTTATTTGTAATAGTTTATCTGAATTTTTTTCTGTTTGGCCATGCCTTTAATAAAAATATTTAATGGATATTAGGTACTAAACGAACATTGATAATTTAATCTGGGAATGTATGGTCATCAAATGTTCATGTATCATATTCCGACATGGTTGTTTGTTTCACTAATATTTACACCAAAAATGTCTGTATACGTTTTATATTTAATCTTCATGACGATATTTTGTAATATAAGATATATCTAAATTTTGATGTTATAACTATTTTAGGAGACGAAAATGGTTCATAATTCGAAATTTTACGCGATATCATAATTATTGAGAATGATAGTACATTAATATACGAAATGTTTATTTACCAGTTACATTTAAATAACTAAATATTGCATAAAATAATTATTATTGTGTTTTAAGATATTTTACTATATACGTTATTATATTTAAATCATTTATTTGAAATAATTTTAGAATTATTAAGTTTGTGACAAATTTTTTATTGAAATTAGTTAACTGATTTTTCTTATATAATTGTATCTTTAATTGGAGTGTTAATTTTTAAAATCAAATGATAAATATTATAACGTTTAATTTTTTTGAATTTAATAAAACGTGTGGTTATTTTGATGGTTCAGTTTGTTTGATTTATGACGCTTTATAATTTATATATTATGTTGCGTGAAGATAGTTTTAAATTATTATCAATATGATAATAGTAGTGGCTTTGTTTCGAAATCATTTTACTAAGTATTTAACACGAATAAATACGAGCTACGAATGAGTTTATTCCTTCTTAGCGATAGATTATATCTTTTATTTTCTTTCTTTATAGGAAGTATATTACTAGTACATTTTATAGGTATAAGATGGATTTACCACAATACTAAAAGATAAAGAACACACTGTCTGCCTTGAACATTTTTTTTCATTACTAATATAAAATCATTTTTTTGTGGGATTAAACATTTACAGTACATATAAATCAAAAACAGAGTAATTGAAACAATCAGTATCATTGATAAAACAATAAAGAAGGATAATAGTATATTAATTTTAATGAACTAGACAAATATTATATTATAAGTGAGACATACGTGAAATATTAAAGAAATAATAAATAATTAATATATAACTTTCATTTATGGTATGGGGTCATATTTAGGGCCCAATATTTTATACGCCTAGTAGCTAACATTATTTTGATCCTTCACATACCTTACATGATGTAATTCGCATAAAATATAGTCGGTATCAAAAACCGATGTAGTTATAATGCTTGACGAAACAGGACCTTACATTGGCTTGACCAATGTGTCGAGCATAGACAAATAAAGTACAATCTGTTACTAATAGTAGCCTGAAACCGGACGTCTAATAATAACTTCACAAACATAAACATTGAACAAGCAACAAATGATCTTTGGAGCAGAATACGCATTTGGATGAGGGATCACATATTGATGTTGAAGGAATTTAAGCAATCTTCGAACGTTTTTTTTTACAAATAGGTTAATATGATTTCGTTCGATTAAGCTGATCTGTCGGACAGCGTGAATTGATCTGTATAATTGACGGCTTCCATAAGAGAGACACGATTATGGATATAATTCACTACATCAAAAGCTGTAGGGAACTTTCGGATATTTACGGTTTCAAATCCTTTGCGTGTTCATAATGGTAAACATTGTGGTAGTAAGTGCAAACAACAGAAACTTACTCAAGTTAAGTGTATTCTGTGACGAGGCCAAAAAGCGCCTACTTATTAACGTCGTGAAGTCCATGGTAGAGTATGATGCACCGACTTGGACCTTTATATTGGCCAATGACCCGCGAAGCGTTCCCACTTTGTCGAGAGTACACCGACGCACGGCTATCCAGTACTAAATCTGTCCCATGATGCCATCTCAGTCGTCATGATAATGATCTCCAACTTTTCCATAAGGGCGCTCCACTACGTTCGAAGTCAAGAGGAAGCGGCTATCGGTAACGACGTGCGGAGAAGAGTCTTCTTCATTGAAGGATCTTATACTAGCCGAATAGGTACGAAAGATGTTTCGTTTGGTTTTGTCCGCGAACAATAATTTATTAATGTGGATACATATTGGGAATTAACGGGTATACGCACATTTAAATGCACAAAGCCATATTTTCGAAACCAAATATAAATGAAAATAAAAAAATATATCTGTTTATCAACTATTCACGGTTACAAACCATACCTGCTAGTTATTTAACGGTTTGTAATAACTCAAAAATAAAAAAAAAATTGAGATTTAAGGAAAAAAAATACTTAATAACCTATATGTAGGTATTATTATTATGAGTGAGGGATGTGTTTAAATTTTAACGAGTTATTTACATAGATTTGTTTTCGAGTTCGTGAGTTCGAGAATTATTTAAGAATGTTGTTATTAATTACCAAATCACTTTAGCTTTTTTCATTCTAGGATGTAATTTCTGTGTTTTATGGCCGAGTCGTCCAGCCAAATTATTGTGACATGGCCGGCCGGCTCATATTAAATTTCATCAAAATCGGCGTATTGTGTCTTGCGTTTTTTGTATGTTGATTGTAATTATCGTAATCTACCGGATTTATTATTATCTATATTTTTCTATTTGCTTAATAAGGAACACGTGTTCGTTTGATTCGCGCCCAATAGAGCGATATATTTTTTATATAGCTGTGTAGTTATTGTAGTCTTTTTTTATTTAAATAGAATGTGTTAATTCCGTGGTTATCGTGGGATTGCGACTCAGCCCCTTTTTTACGGGCTATATAGGATTATTGTTGATACTTTATTAAAATATGGTCGATATTCCGAGAAGTTCAAGCGTAGTTCTAATATTTCTTTAAGTGCCATATTTCAATACATCATTACATCAAGGTACATCGAAATATGATTATAGTATTAGTTCTTATAATTATGATATCTGTGGATATGGATCTCTGGATATGGATCTCTGGATCTCTTACCAAACTACAACAAAAATCAAAGTTTAAAACAATTATTTGAATAATTTCTACAAAGATGATTGTCTCACAAGTGTTGACATGTTATCAGAAGCAATTTCATGACATGACGAATAAATTACAATTTTTCAAAAGAGAGTCATTCTAACTAAAAAAATGAGTTCGAATCGTATAGCATTATATCCTGATTTTGCAAATAACAATGTAAACGCATTATCAATTGATAATGATTTTAATTATTTTAACTTTTAGAGCTATTTCTGAATATGTATTATAGATGGAGAGGTGTTTGAGATGGATTTTAAGAAATTTTAGTATTATTTTTCAGTGCATTATTCATTTCAGCGGATTTTTCATTGTCGTGCGTAATGAGAGCGTTGAATTTATTTGTACCGACAAAGACGGGTTTGGATTTTTTTAATCCTGATTTTTCGGTTAAGCTAGTTGAAAAAAGGACGCGTTTAGATTTATTTTCGACTTCGTGAAATTCGGAATCAAGAATTTTGCCTTCCATAAAAACCTCGTTTTAAGTGTTTTATATATTAGAAATTCTATGTGTGCGATTCGATTTATAAATGGAATTTAATTTATTTTCATTTATTTGCACATTGTTGGTGTGTGCATTACTAATAGACGGTCTATTGACAGTACCAGTTATTATTAAGTGAGATAAGATTGGAACAATTGCCAGCTTGAATTGAAATAATTGAACACTTAACGATAAACATAAGGGAAAAATACAAGAGAGCGAAAGAGCACGCGCGTGTCGCTAAGGTAATTTTAACCCACACATTTAACTCAATGGTTAGATGATCATACTTTCCGTTACTATCGAAGTATTCAACTGTCGTATTAATTCTTAAACCAATCAAACCACCCGGCTGTTCATAATCATATGGACCTTATAAGTCTACTATCAATATTATTTAGTGTTTGAAAAAATTTTTATTAAAAGACTTCTAAATACCGCCGAAGAAACAAAAGTTTTATCCGACTCACAATTTGATTTTCGTAGCAGACATTCTACAATCCATCAAATTTATCGTATAGTAGACAAAATATCCTTCCCTCTAGAGGAAAAACAGTATGTCACTGACGTCTTCATGGACGTCTCACAGGCGTTCGATCGCGTTTGGCACGCTGGTCTTCTGTTCAAATTACAACGTCCCTAACCGCCTAGTAACTACTTCATACTTAAATCCTATTTAGAAGACCGACTCTTCTCAGTACGTTACGGCTCGTGCATTTCTTCACCAAAATCAATTGACGCAGGGCTCCCTCGAGGTATACATGTGGGGCCTTCGCCCCTGCCTAGTCAAACTCGCAGCTCATCGCGCCACGCCGAGCCTTTCCGCTAGCAGCGCGATGAGCTGCTGCCACCTTTCAGCTCCTCGCCAACACCGAACCAGTCCCGTTGCCGACCCGCTCGCAAAAGCACGTACCGCGCGGCCGTCGAAGCTCTCACGTTCAACTCTGTTTTCTAATGTACAATTATATAATTCGTTTCAACGGTTTCTAATAAACTTTACTATCTATTCGATATTGTCTTACGTTCGTTATACGTCAACCTCGCGAACGCTGTCGCCCGTGCATCGTGCGCCGGACCCAAGTCTATAATTACGCTCACACGGGAAATTTCCCCAATAACTTCTAAATATATATATATTTTTATTGCTTATTAGTTAAATATGGAAATCTTAACACGCGTAAATATGTATTAAATTCACAATTCGTGAATCACGATAAATTTATTATGTAACTTACGAGCTTTGTTAAAATGATTAGTAATTAATAGTTCCTATTTTTCTTTTATCTATGTATATTTAATCAAATTCAAAAAAAATTCAAAAGCGCGAAAATTATTTTTTCGACAAACCATATTCCATATCTAGTTTTCGAGGCTCGGAATGATATATATGACCATTGCGCTATGTAGATAAACAACGCACTCTGAATTCTAGCTCCCACATTACTAAAATTCCAGCTCCCACAGACAGCATTTATGAGCTGTCATATATTATCATTATATGGTCTATCTATGTATATTTAATCAATGTAAAACGTTATTTGGGCGACGAATAACGTTTATAACGTGACTAATACGTGTACACGGCGATCGATTTGGCTCACAACCAATCGACGCGCGTATTCTTCGAAAACATGACTAACGATTTCGTTGCCGTTATTATTGTGCCGAAGTGTTAAGCGGACGTTCGGTAATAAATATATCGTATTGAAAACGCGTTCGATGTATTGGAACAAATCGAAATGATTTCGTTTATCGAGATAGTCAATATTATTTTTCGTCACGATCAATAGCAATAATCTCTTCGCTATTTAACAAAACTCGGCAATATATATATATATATTGTTGAACGTGTATGGGCCACTTGAATCTCGTTCGTATCTAGGCGTAAAATAAATGTCCGTACATAAAACGAATCGTTCGATTGTTTAAGCGCTTCGATACTTTTCACGATACTGTACAAGTCCGCCGTCGTTTCGGAGTTTTTTCTAAAAAAATTCAAACCCCCTCCCCCGCCAACTGTTCTTGGATACGAGTCTATTGACACGCCGTTACTGCGTACTTAATCTAGTTGTTATATATAAATATATATATGTATATATACAGATATATACATACAAGTGTGTACGCGCACGTACAATACATACATATATATATATATATATTACTGTAACTTCCAACCGGAACGCTCGTATCTTACAAAATCGCGCTGTTCCTACATTCGCGCAATAATACGCGTATACTAATACGTGATGGTCGTCTACGTATACGTTCTACTTGAAATTATGTTAACAACAGTCGTTTGCGGTCGATTGCCGGCAACCACACCTTACATATGAAAATGCGCATATACTATATGTGTGTGTGTGTGTGTGTGTGTGTGTGTGTGTGTGTGTGTGTGTGTGTACGTAACAAACTCTTTCACACCGCTCAATTATTACGTCTACGCCAAAATCGAAAATTGTTTTAATCTTTATACGGGCAATAATAACGTACGACGATAACGCGCTTAAACAAAAAATCGGTTCGACCACCATAAACAGATACGTCGATAAAAATCGCCGAATCAATCAAAAACAAAAAACTTTTCAATCAATCAAAATTCGTCGAATCATCAAAAACAATTTCGCTCCGCTAGACCATTGGCGGTCTACGAGGAAATGGAAACGGGTTACTGAAACGTACTACGCGGACAATCGGTCAAACGGACCGAGACGGATCGTAAAACTAAACGAAAAGGTCACGTAAATTGTGACGCGAAAAAAGGCGAATCGCTAAAAACCCGAAAGGAGCGGCGGGGACGCGCGAAATTCAAAAGCCAAAGAAGAACCCGAACGTATGGCGTTCGGAACGTTCGTCAATACGAACGAATCGAGGAAAGAAAACGACCGTTTCCCCGATCGTCTTGTTAAAAATGTTCTCTCGAAAAAGAAAAACCCGAAACGGAAATTAATTCGAAAACACGAACGAATTTCGCGCGTCGGACGAAAATGATCGAACTAATCGGACGAACCAAAACGCGAATGGCCAATAATCGTATTACCGTTCAAGCGCGTGACATACGCGATTGTAAGACGACCCCACACAGCGTGTGGGTTTACGGTCGGCTCGTATATTACGACGGGCGTTAATGACGCGCGTTATTATTGTTATTATTACAACCGCGCGATAGTTAACGCCAAAGCGTATGTACGCGCGTCGTAAAATCTGCGTGGTCTACACGGACGTGTATGGTCGGTGAAATTGATTTCTCGGGCGTATGGCGCTAACACGTCGGCGCCAAACGAAAACGTATTTTCGCGTTCGTACGATTTACGACCTACGCGCCAACGAAAACCGACACAACCGAATGATGTATGGCTACCATAGACAACGTCGCGCCAAATTCCGTTTCCGACGTCGGACTATTATATACTCGTTCCGCGAGTAATTCGCGCGCCATAATTCCCGTCGCGGGTAGTAAGGTTAGGTGTCGCCCCACCGATTATATTTATTAGCCGTTACTAATAATAGTGTTCGGGTTTTATAGACGCGCTTTTCACGCGAATTAACGCCGGCGTCGTTTCTGTAATGGAAACACGTCGTTAACCCGATCGTAAACCGTCGCGTTTCGTTTGTAGCACGCGTGTCGCGAAGGCGTCGAAATCCAATACGAGCAATATAGCGACGAACCGATTCAATTAGCTTAAAAACGTTCGCGGGCTTTCCGAGCCGAACGGATGATTAGCGAATGAACCGGACGGCGAAACCGTTTTACGACGTCGTTGTTTGAAACGTCGCGCTTAAAAAGTTATGAAACTACGGTTTTCGCGCCGGCCGAGAAGGTGGAAATATCCTTCGCCCTATACTTCCGCAAAAGTCGCCGGAAACCGTCGTCGTCGCCCGCCCAACGCGTCGTCCATATTGACGTCGGTCAACGTGTACACACGTATTACGCGCGTGTTGCTTACACCACCGCCACCACACACACACACACACACACACATACGCGCGCGCGCGAGTTATGCGCCACGACGCTATTTAATTAGAAAATAAACAGAGCGTTTCGTTATCCGATTTGCACGGTTGTTGCGTTTACTCGGTGGCGCGTTTTTCCTACTCTCCGTACGTGTGTGCACATGTCACCTCGAATCGTAATGCGAGTTTGATGCGTTCCAGTTTTTTTTTTTATCAACGCCGCGGACGACGGCCATTCCGGCGGCTTTCGAGACTGCCGGCCGACGTTTTTAAGTACACTTGCCGCTAGTCACCGCCACGCTCTTCGTGCGGACAATCGGAGAACGACGCATTCGGGCGACCGTCCGTTCCAACCCACGCACACACCATAGACGACCGACATAGTTTCGCCGAACAACGCCCGCGGGATATTTTTAAAAAATATCGTCGCGTTTATATCGAATCGATCCTTGTTACACGAACATGGGCAATTAGTCGAAGCCGATGTCCGAGAAACGTTTATCGCGACATTTTCATACCGTTAACTATGCTCGATCGGTAATATATAAATATATCGACAGCGACGACCGTGTCGTCGTCAATAGCGAAATTGTATTGTGTGACGCGTGTTTGGGACCGTGTACGCGATATGTTAAATCGAGATTTAAAAATAAAGAAATTATCGTTTTCTAGTAATTGGACGTTTTCAAAATGAATTCGAACCGGAGAACCCGAACGAATAGTGCGGACGGTAATTGTTTCGCGAGTGAGAAAACAACGAGAATTGTTTACTTCGGAAAATGTCGATTTTGTTTTCGGTACAAAGTAACGCCGAATTAAACCGGGAAATTACGAACGCCGGCGTGTGTTGTTTACAACTAATAAAAATAATTTCCCGGCTCGTCGAAAATTACCATATTTCGTCGTTGGATGAAGTATTTCTCGATGATAGCAATCGGTTGCGCGCGCGCACTGCGTAACGTATACTGTTTTATAACCGTTACACGGCGAAATTTCAAACAATTTACGATATTGTATAATTCGAACGGTTGTTCGGATATTGTCGTCGCGGTTGTAAAAAAAAAAAAATAGGTAGCGGGAATCCGATCGCGGTAGCGCACTAAACATAATGAACAAATTATCGCTACAAAACGTCTTTAGCCGCGTTTAAAAGAAATTAATCGTTTTTTTTCACTTTTATTCTTCGAGGTCGAAAAACGCTATGAATTATCGCGGTGAAACGTACAAACCAATTTTGGCCTATATATATATATACGGAATAACAAAGTGCGTTCTTTAAACGTTCAAATCCGCATACGTCGGCGATTTGGGGAGCCAACAAGTGTTCGTTGTATTTAGAAAAACGGCGCGCGACGCGTTTCGCCGGTTTCACTCCGTCCGTCTACGTGACTAGCTCGTATTCCCCGATTCCACCCGGCCGGCGGCGATGTTATCGCGTGATTTACTAAAAGTCTACGACTACGAAAATGATTAAACGTTCCCGCGTCGCGATAGTTCGTACAGCGTAATTTCGGCGTTTGTCCGGTCCGTACGTATGTATTCGTAATTGCGACATAACGACGTCGCAGTCGCCGTCGTCGTTCGTCACGAACACTTTCGTTGTCGTAATACGCGCGCATCTTTACGAGCGTACGGTTTTTTTTTTTTTTTATTTGTAATACGACGACCACGCACGTCTCTAAAAAATATCCGTCAGCGATTGTGTACAGTGCGCCCGAGCCACGAACAACTACCATTAGGCACGGAACGCCGCGAGAAATTCAAGTAGGAGGTAGCGGACCGTCCGCCGGAATGCCGCCGTCGGGCAACGGACCGCGCGCGACCAAACACTGGCGCGCGCGGACGAGAGAGGAAATAATAGTTCAAACAAACGGTTAAAAGGTCACCGTAATTTCACAACCGGTGACCGAGCAGCAACAGCGCCAACCGGTTTGCCATGCGGCGGCGACGACACCAAATTCGAAATTCCTACGACGACGGATACATTTTCCGAAAGATAACACGAAAAACGTGACGATAATATTGTCGTAGCGCGCACAGGACGGTACTTAACGAACCGTCTTCGGGCGTATTCAGAGACACCGACGCCCGTAGACAACAATTGTCGAAAATCGCGCGCGGTACACGCACAGAAAACCGATTATTGACCACCGGAGCGGAAAATATATCGTCGCGTGCATGCGGTTGATCGTCCGTTTCGACGAAAGCGATCGACGATAATGAATTTTTCGTTAAATACCGACCGAGTGCAAATCCGGGAGTTTTGAAATGCCGAAAAAGAGCCGGGTCACCGGCCGCGTGTGCGCACGACTCGCAACGTTGATCAACGTCTGCGTACGCTGCAACACCGCGCGGATACGGATCAACGGACGGCGTAAGTATAAATCGCGGAGATTGTTGCGAAACGCCGCCGGCGGGGATTAATGATTACAAAAGACAAAAAAAAAACGGGCCTCAAACATTGAGCCATACCGGGACTAACCCGTGGAAATGCCGCCGATCGAATACTCCGGGCGGAAACGACGACCGGAAAATACGCGAGTCCGTGTACGGAGGTGAATTCGTCCAGGATATTTTCGTATTATAACGGCAAACGCGAAATTCGACCCGAACGTTTAATTGAAATCAACCGTATTCGTGTCACACGCCGGCGTCGATAATGTACTCGAATATTATTAATATTTTATCGGGACGGGATTAACGCGTCTCGGAAACGTGTCGGTTTACGTGCCGAAGGGGATACTCGGACGACGAGTGTTATCGGTGTTCTTTTCCTTTTTTTTTTTTAGAAATCTCGGCCCGTTAAAAAAGCCAATTCTATTTTAATCGACCGGCACGCGCGTGTACGATGCGATACTCGTGCGTCCGATACTTTCGCCGAATTTCGTGGTAAATATCGACATAATTCCCGTCGCGTTTTTGTCGACGAAGAAAAAAAAAATACGAAACGTTATCGACCCGGGTGCCGATCGAAAATCTCCCGCGCCGCCGTTCGTCACGAAGTCGACAAACTATAAATAACGTAGCGTTCGTGAGTCACAACAATCTTGATTCCGCGACGACTATACGGGATTCGACGTAATTGAAAAATATTCTTCGTCGATATATTAACGAAAAAAAAAAAAAAAACTAATGGTCG
>JAIPRN010002833.1:0-26327 GCA_025469175.1 Geopemphigus sp. TES_GeoC_2020 | reverse complement strand
TAGTATAATATGCTATAAAATGACAGTGATGTTCATATCAATATATCTACAATTATACAAACCAAAAAATGAAATACACTTCGCATCTCGCAAACATTTTTTTTTTTTTATGTTTCACAGATATTCTTAAATACATATAAACTCATAATTTCACTCTATAATACAATTTCACACACCTGTAGCTACTACTAAAAACTTGCAAATGATCTGTAACACCTAAAAAGAAAAATTATGACCTACGCAAACACAAATAAACATTTAAATACACCTACAGCCACAATAATATGCTTATAATATGACTGTGAAGTTGATATTAATAACTCTACAAATATACAAACCAAAAAATGAAATACACTTCGCATCTCGCAAACATTTTTTTTTTTTTTATGTTTCACAGATATTCTTAAATACATGTAAACTCATAATTTCACTCTATAATACAATTTTACACACCTGTAGCTACTACTAAATATCTACAAATGATCCGTAACACTTAAAAAGATAAATTAAGACATACGCAAAGAAAAATTAACATTTTATAACATCTACGGATAGTATAATATGCTTATAAAATGACAGTGAAATTGATATTAATATATCTACATATATACAAACAAAAAATGGAATATAAATCACATCTCACAAAGATTTTTTTTTTAGATATTATTTCACACATAGTCCCTTTTACTTTATATCCTCAACATAATATACACTTTTGACCACCTGTTGCTACTAAGAAATAATTTTAAATGATTTGAGACACTTATATATATGAATTATGACCTACGCAAACACATATAAAAATTTATTACACCTACAGCTACTATAATACACTTATAAATACTCTGTGAGATTTATAAAACCATATCGACACATACACAAACAAAACTCAAATACAAATCACATCTCGCAAACATTTTTTTATAAATATTACTTCATAGAAATTCTTAAATACATGTAAACTCATTATTTCACTCTATAATACAATTTCACACACCTGTAGCTACTACTAAAATCTTACAAATGATCTGTAACACTTAAAAAGAAAAATTTTGACCTACGCAAACACAAATAAACATTTTTTTAAATCTACGGCTAGTATAATATGCTTATAATATTACTGTGATGTTCATATCAATATATCGACAAATATAGAAACCAAAAAATGAAATACAATTCGCATCTCGCAAACATTTTTTTTTTTTTTACAGATATTCTTAAATACACGTAAACTCATACTTTAGCTTTAATATTAATTTTTACCTACCTGTAGCTACTACTAAATATTTTCAAATTATTTTTGATATATATATATATGAATTAAGACTTGGCATTCACAAATGATTAATGTAAATCACCAACGGCTACTCATATCTGTTTACAAATATATGGTGAATTACATATATTTACACATGCACACACCCTCTGAATCTTAATATGCTTCACTAATTTATATTAACTAATATTCTACAACACACAGATATTTATATTTGTTGATGTAATGTGTAATCATTTTAAAGGTTTAGAAACTGTTTTTTGAGAAGATTTTTGATTGAATGTGTATATGTTATGGATTATTAAATATTTCATTTAAAAATTGAAGTCTTCAGAGTATAGGTATTTTCATTGGGGATTTAAATATTGCATAATCACATGTGTTTTAATTTCTAAATATATATTTTTTATTCTTTTGTAACATACTGAGTGGATTACAATATTTTTATTTTACTGTCTTGTTTATTTATATAGTATTTTATTATTCTTGTTTCCTTTTTGAGATTACACCAATTTTCTCTTAAAATGTTAAATATTGTATTTATTATTGATTCCTTTTTTTATTGTTATTTACTCTTAGAACTATAATTTTAGGAAATTTTAAATTAGTCATAAGTAAGTTTTAAACTTTGTTAAATATACTTAGTTACCTATAACTCTTATTTTTTATACTATTTGTTTGGCAATATTTTGCAGAATTTCATTTCTTAATGGTAAGTGAAAACACAATTACTAAAACGAATGTAAGTTATACTAATTTAAAATTTGTTTGGTTCGATTATTTTATAAAAATAAAACGAAAGGAATTATGTAATTATTGTATCTTAAAGTAATAAAATTGGTAACATATTGTGAAATAATATCTAGACTTTTCTCTATGTATTATAAGAATTATTGATCAGTAAATGATTTTGTTAACAAGTTTTCCGAAATTTACTTAAATATCAATATTATTATATACAATGTATATAGTATAAAAATGTAGTACTTTTTTAACCGAGGACCAAAATGTACTTTTAGGGAATATACAACTATATATTATTTACATGGTGCATGCACAATTCGAACAAGTTAAAATAATTGCCTATATCAAACGCCTTAGAAACGTTTATTTTCGTTAAAATATATTTGTACATGTTAAAAATGCATCAAATGTAGCTATACAATTCTCTTATAGTAAAATCTTAATTTTGATTAGATATTTGATTTTATTAGTGTCTTTTCTATATGTTGTAATAAGTAAATTTCAAATTTTATTTCTTCAATATAAACTTTATTACGCTCCTTTTATAATGATTTTTTACTTTTGATTTCAAAATAATAAACGATTTTTTAAGTGTTACAAAATAAAAAAATATTAAAACGAACTTTTTATGTAACTTAAAAAGATGTTAACTAATCTAAATTCATTTTTAGAATACATATTGAACTATTCGAATATGTTTAGTTTTGGTGCGCATTTTACTCAAGTACATGAAAATACAACGCCTCCGATTTTTTTGAAAAGAATTAGAAATGGATCGATTATATATATAGACAATACTGTACGCATGACATAATGTGCTTGCGGATATATTGTGCAAATATTGTCATTATAATTAACAATACTCATTACTTTGTTCCTCTGTAATATTTATATCTTCATCAAATCATTTGATGAAACGAAATGTGGATTTTATGCCGATGAACATATAAATCATCGTAACGCGAGCTATTATTTTCATTAAAAGTATTGCATTATATCAATGGCGGCGATAAACGTATTTATATGATAACAATTCTTAATACATATTTGATTGGGGCCAAGAAGTTTATTTGCAATTGAAATTTAACGATTTTATTCAGGTGAATTAATATCAATAATAATAATATATGTTCATTTCATAGTACAGTAAACCCAATTACTGACATGCCTTGCGCGAATATATATATAAGTATTGTTTCAGTTATACGCATAAATTGTTGTTATTTCTTACCGATAGAAATTTTTTCTTTGTGTTTTATTACTATTTGCGATTTTGTGTACCATAAGTTGAAAATGATGGTACCTTTAAAATTAAAAATATAACATTATATATATTACTGCTATATTCTATATATTTTAATTTGTGTGTGCGTGTTTTTAAAAATCATCCCTTAAAATAAGCTAGGTACAAATATATACTGCCCATAGGCAGTGGGTGTATTGCCAATACCGTGTTTAAAAAAAAAGGTTCAAATATGTATGCTTAGTGGCAGGTGATTTGGTCGGTCATTTATCATAAATTCTTATCGGTCCTTTTCGTTTTAAAACCATTTATTACATAAGCACTCAATGTGTATATGTTATAACGGTTAAACAGAATTTTCGATTTTTGAAATAAATAAATAAATCTCGTTGACATCCTTATATGGTATGACAGGCATCCGTATACAATATACAATAGACTTGCATTGAATTATATGGTTAGAATCTTCAACAAATTTTATATAATTTTAATTCGTGAAAATAAATTTAAAAACATAAATACAAGTGGTATGTGAATGTAAGTATTATTAAATTATTTTATCTTTTAATTTAATTATCTCTTATTTAATTAACTCTTTGTTTAATAAATCGTTTTAGATTTGAATATAAAATACTAAACATAAAATTATTTTTATTATATATAGAGAATGTTTTAAACGCATATTTATAGGGATATGAAAACATAACCATAACTATGTGTAATGTTTAATTTACTGAACAAAAATACTTCTAAAATATGACCACCAAACATTGTTTTCGACCAACTGATTGATACTTTTGTATGACACGTATATAATATACGAGCATACATAAACCGTACATACGCCAGTGAACATAAAACAAATAGGATAATTAGATTTTTAGAGTCATTACAAAAATAGGATAAACATTAACACTTATTTTACATAAGTATCGACGTACGACAATAGTAGTCTTATTGTGGAAACTTAATAATTATAAAACATACGAAATAAATAATATTTTAACGACCAAATCTTAAATATAATAATATGGAACTGATCAAAAAGACCAAAACGTTTCATGATTCGCTATAAATCGAAGTACCACGGTCTCGAAAAACCGTAGTGATGTAGTATCGAAAAGATCTACCGAAGGACAATTGTTAACCAAATATTTGTCGAGGACCATCCCGGTTTTCTTATATATATATGACTCGAATATTAGGAGTGGTATGTTTACAACAGGTAGATGGGACATGCCTTCCCTTATTTAACGTCTTCCTCGTTTCATATTCCTTTTATACAATAGAAAACACAAATACCAAATGCATTATAAAGCGTGAAAACATCGACCACCCAGATATAATTGATTTTTAAGGACGACCAACTAAGGTAACCGTTGTAAGACCGTCCGATTTATCGACTACGAATACCATTATGAATATTTCATACTCTACACGTAGTTCATAACCAAATATTTTCGATTTGGATTTTAAATATATATATATATATTACGTATAATGTGTATAAATAAAAAATTTTAAATATCAGTAATCGTTCTAAAAATATCAAAAACTAAATGTTCTCGAATTTAAAAAAAAAAATAACTGTATATTAATATTTTTTACTGTGGAATAATTGAATAATATTTTTATTTTATTATTTTTTCGCGTCGATATTAAAAATATCGGTAGTCGTTCACAAAAACAAAAATATCGTCAAATTAAAAAAATAATATCTGCACGTTAATATTTTTTACTATAGAATAAATTAACGTCAATTGTGTAGGGAAATCGTAATTTTTAATTATATAACTAACGCTGCATGTTTACTATTGTTTTCGCCGTGCCATCAGACATATTGTGGAACTATCTCCATTAATGAATTAATTATAAATACGTTTAGGAATGCTAAGATTTACGAGATTGAAAAATGCTTCGGTACGGACGATTTTCTTGTGTCGTTATTATTTGTAACTTGTGTAGTATATCAATCACCGCGGGCCTGGCGTATTATTTTATGTGCTTACGCAACAGGTGTCAGTGGCGCGACGTACCTTTTTGTAATTTGATGCAACGCTTGAGTTTACAACGGCCACCCACATTTCTTTCCCAATTAGTACAAAATCATTTAGTTTCGTTCGATGTCCCTTACTACGCGATAGTTATTTTATTGTTATCGTGTAGTAATAAAGGCGACGAACGTACGTAATTTTAAATCGTCGATTTACTTACGAAACACGAAGCGATTATTGTTCTTATCTACACGCGACTCGATTAAATCGTCGTCGTACAATATCCTGTGTATCAGTAACGCAATTTACAAGTAGAGAAAAGGATATCCGGAGATTAGAGCCTATTTTTAAAAATAAATAACGAATATTATAATAGTTGAAATCTTATATAATTTGAAAAATGTAATAAAAATCAAATTAATTCGTACAACTTATACACTAAAGTGTAATAAAATAATTATCTACGAAATAATAACGCTTAGAAATATTAATCATCAAAGTATTATACAAAAAAACAACAAAAATAAAGCGTTAATTTAGCTTATTTTGATTAGCTTAACTAGTTAATTTAACGCCTGAAAATCAGTTTTTACTGATGTATAAATCGTGAAACGAATCGATTCATTTCGTGTACACTAGCATTATTCAACGACTCTGGAATTTTATAATAAAATATGGAATTTTAAATAATTAAAATCGCTCGGGATTAAAAAAAAATTGTTTTCGTAGATATCAATACGTTTTACAAAACAATATAAGAATTTCGATCGTTGAAGGTGTACTTTAGTATACTATTATATTTATATAATAGTCAGTTCAAGTGGCCGTGTATTCTAAAAAAAAAAACAAACGACATGGGGCCATCGAAATTTGAAATTTTTCATGTTGATTCTGACCAGTGGCGATAACGCGATTATATTTAAGGATTTTTTTTTCGACCAGTTATTATAAAATATAATAATTTATTCAAAATCTAATATGAAAAAAAAATTTACATTTTGTAACGTCACTCGTAAACATAATTCACATATTCTGCTCTTTTACAAAATTGTAAACGATTATTTCTTTTTCGATCCAAGCGGGTTTTTACCAGAAAGTTCTTCCCTATAAGTATGTCACCGCTGGTCCTGCAATGAAGAATATTATATATCCTTCAAAAACGTTACAGTGACGTATAAATAATTTAATTTTGAGTATTTATTGTTTTGTATCTTTACCGGAGATTACTGGATCGAACCCAGCCAAAGACAATCGGTATTATTATTAACTCGATAAATTACGAAATAGCCAATAATTTAATACAAATAAAGTACGGAATAGAACGGGATGTTCATCATGATGATTTTAAGATGACGTGTTTATCCGCAATACTTTAGTTACAATGAACTATGTGCAATGTACATACGCCAAAATGGTAATTTAGTTTTTTTTATAAAATTGTTTGATATTAAATATTTTCTGATTAAAGTACACGGATAGACCAGGATGTATTAAGTTTAATACAATGAATTTCTCTGTACGGGCCTATCGTGATTTCGTCAATAGAAACGTTTTGTATACTTCATAAAAAAAATGTATTACGTATTTTTATCTTAGGTATTTAACTTATCGTTTTACAACGGTATTATTATACTATAACATTGTTATATTGTGCTCTGAAATCATTCTTAGACATTATTATAGTAAATTTTTTTTTTAAGACACTCGATTTTAATTGAATATTCAGTAATACAGCTCAACATATATTTATACAAACTATAAAAAAAGAACGTAATCAGCCGTGAATGCTTTGTATATCGGTTGAAGTGATGCTATTAGACAATGATTTTAAAGCAGGGCTTGGAACCTTTATATTTTATCGGTTACCGTTTTTAAAAATCCAGTTTTTTTTTTATTTAGTTGCGGTTGGGATTCTTAAAATTACGAAATTCGGGACAGTTTTTAAAGAATTATTTTATATATAAAAAAAACTCGTTAACAAATCTAATCATAAGCATATATGGTTACAGGACAATTGAAAGACTGCTAATTAATAGTTAGGAGACCATAATGAGGATAGAAATTGAAGGAATTTCGATGAATAACAAATAAATAAAAACAAACAAATAAATAACCGATAACTTTTTAAGCGAATGTGTTTTTTGGCGTCAGTCGTCACTATAACGATGTCGATTAAATATTTCCAGAAGTCACAATTAATAGTTAAATTTATTTTATGGTCTCGCAACAACGATAATTTTTAAACAATTTTTTAATTACCACCGCATTTATTTACAGCTCGTAATTTCAGACCTGATAATATTCTAACAATGTATAGAAATGGCTAGAAAATAATATACATTTTCGTGATATATTCTATTGGTTAAAACGTTAAATGAAAATTATCGACGTGATCCTGGAAAATATCGTACAACATAAACTGAAAAAATTCACTTTTTAAAAAAGATTTGAGTTTTAATAATAAAAAAAAACAGCCAAATGATTGTTTCAAATTAGTTCTAGTTTCATGATTTACATAAAGTTTTTGATTTATTCGTATGTTACGTTTGAGACTAGATGTCTGTTTTGGAATTGTATTATTATTTTGAATTTGAAATCTATGAACTTATGAACGTCACTGTTTTGTGTATTTATATATTTATTGACACTAATTGATTACTATAATTAATATGTTATAAGATACAGGAATTATGATTAATCACTGGATTTGATTTTATTACAATACTATTCGGATACGACTTTTTAAAAAAAGTTGTGCTTCCTTTTACGTGCAAAGATAAGACCACTGCTTCTATACGAAAGTATTCACAAGAAAAAACATATTATTGTAAAATCAATACATTTTTAACTTGACTTAAAATTCAAACATTGTAATTAGCTTGTAAATCTTTTTTCAAAATTAGAAATACTTGTATAAAAAGATGATAAACCTATTACAACGAGAAGAATGGAAACATAACTAGGTTTTTAAATATTCTAGAATATTTTCAAAAGAATACTTTTCAAGCGATTGATATATGTAATGTACGTTATTCAAAAACTATACGAATTATAATTTCTAAAACATTTTAATGTAATAATGTAATTGGCATAATTCAATTCGTGTTTATACAAACCAAAACACGTTTTATCACATAAGCGTTCCATAAAAATACTATCTAATAGTATTAGTAATACTAATAGTTTATTATCTAATAAAATTCAACTAGATTTTAAAAATACGTGTGAAATACACTCAAATTATTTTTTAATAAAAATAATTTAGTAATTTTTAAACATTACAAAAATATGTTTCACATAATTAAAATACTATAATGAAAGTTATCATAAATTAAAAATATAGAATTTATCCAACCACATAATTAATATCCGCATAATTCGTTAGTACTCCTTTATTTTTCCCTTTCATACATCGCAACTTTTTAAAATCTCTAGATCTCTTTTCTCAAAACTTAGCCAACTTATACACTTTCTTTGTTCCAATCTACTCATACCAGTCATCGTATTTTTTAAACTACGCTTTCCAAATTGCAGTTTTTGCTTCTTTATTTAATCTTTCGTATTATATTTCATCTATTTTTTACGTCCTTCTGCCACTTTTAAAGAGATTTATCCTAAATACTATTTTTTGGACTTCTATCCCACCATCACATTTCCTTAACCTGAGACATAATACCTTCATTCTCACCAACAATATCAAAAGCTATATTCTTTATTGTATTCTCTTTTTTTCTATACTTCATCTATATTTGTTCCATATTTCATAACTCTTCTTTTGGTTTTCTCACAAACAACTTTTTCTTTTTACCTGTGTGTTTCTACCATCTAATTATTACCTCTCTATCTATATGTTCTTTTTTCTTTTACACCAATACATTAGAACCAACAACCTTTGCTGTGTAACCATTTTCTTAGGACTACATTACACACTTTACACTATTTTTATACTCTCTCTATTTTGTATAAAATAATCTATTTGAGACCTATTTCCTCCACTTTTAAAATTTCTATAATATACTTCTTTCTTCCTAAAATTGTATTCATAACAGCTAACTCATACGCCTGTGAAAAATCAAGTACTTTTTCTTCCATCTCATTCTTCATACTTATCTTATATCGGAGTATATTATTTTATATTCCATTTTAATTCACTTTGTTTCTTCCTTTCAGATTTTTATCAAACTAATAAATAATATTCACCGTATAAAGAAATTATTATAATTGGTGAGTAAATCATATCTCATACTTGCAGGAGTAAGATAGGCTCAAATAATATAAGTAAAAAAGTTTCAAACGATTTGATAGACATAAAATAATGAGCACAAGCAATTTATTTCAAAAATAGTAAATAATTAAACAGATTTAGACCAACAGATGAATAATAGAAATACAAATACACATAACAAGTGTTGTTAATAATTTTATAGTTTTTGACAATTGATTTGAAAAATGATTACAATTAATTACAATACATAAATAGATAATGCAATTCAGAAACTAATTAAATATAGACTATTAAATAATAAATATTAAATATAAATACATAATATAATAGTAATTTCAAACTATGTGAAATATGAAAAAGAAATTGTTGTTTTTCATTATTTATGTATACATTTAAATATTTTAGTTTAGACAAAAATTATATTTAAATTAAAACTAAAATAAAAATAACTATTACTAATAATAATTGGCGTTACATATTTTCTACTTCGTGATTATTTTAACAAAAAAAATAAAACGAAATAGATATTAACGGAGCCATATATTTTAAGTTCAGACGTTTTCACGTTAAAAAACAAATTGAAATAAAGTTAATATAAATAAATAAATTTTCATTTTCAAAAAATTTATTATTATATAGACGTATAACGTATGCCATAAGTTTTTTATTTGTTTACGAGTAGACGCATTTTTATATATGAAACCATAAGGTAAACAGTTATATTCATGTTTTTTGTTCAAATTTTTATACAAAGAAAATATGATTTATCTGTGAAAACTTGTATTACTACTACTACTATTATCTGGAAAACTTAGAACACAATTTTCCAATTACTTCAAATATCTAAAAAAGTAATTATATTAGAATTGTACACAATTATTTTATTACTAAAATGAATACACTTTATAGTTTGTATTAAAATAAATACATATAAAGCAAAAAATAAAAACCATTGTTAAAACAAACGAAATGTTCACACATTAAGTAGTTATATATAAATTATTATTATTAAGAAATTACTGTAAACAGTTAGATGTGTTTAATACATAAGATACAATTACAAAATAGACCTATAATTGTATTTTTATAGTTCGGATTTTACTCAAGTAACTATTTTGTATACAAAAAGTATAAAAATATAATGATATTTATATTTCAAAATTGTAAAGAATATTTTAATAATGTTTGTTAATCGTGAAAAACTTTCATTACTAATACTACTACAACTACTATTACTACTATTACTACAACTACTACTATTACTACAACTACTACTATTACTACAACTACTACTATTACTACAACTACTACTATTACTACAACTACTACTATTACTACAACTACTACTATTACTACAACTACAATTATTACTACAACTACTACTATTACTACAACTACTACTATTATTACAAATACTACTATTACTACAACTACTACTATTACTACAACTACTACTATTACTACAACTACTACTATTACTACTACTACTAATACTTCTACTTGCTAAACTTATTTCATAAATTAAAACTAATTTTTTTTTTTTTTTATTAATCATGAAAAACTTACATTACTACTATTACTACTACTATTTGTATAACTTATTTCATAAATTAAAATTAATTTTTTTTTTATTATTAATCATGAAAAATTTACATTACTATTAATACTACTACTATTACTATTACTACTACTACTATTATTACTATTACTACTACTACTATTAACATAACTTATTTCATAAATTAAAACTAATTTTTTTTTTTTTTTTTTTTTTTTAATCATGAAAAACTTACATTATTATTAATACTACTACTATTACTATTACTATTACTACTTATACTAATACTAATACTATTACTACCACTACTATTAGCATAACTTATTTCATAAGTTAAAACTAATTTTTTTTTTTTTTATTAATTATGAAAAATTTACATTAGTACTAATACTACTACTATTACTATTACTACTACTACTACTACCACCACTACTACTACTACTATCACTACTTGTTAAACTTATTTTATAAATTAAAACTAATATTTTCACCCTAAAAAACTTATTTGCTTAACTTAACAAATGTAATTCTTAATTTTTTGTTCTTCAGTCACATTTAAACTTTCTCCTTACTGTTCAATGTTATAGCCAATTCGGAAATGAGTTCCTTAAAAATCAAGGGTTGAATGTTCCTGTTCAACTGATACAAAATAAACCAATCGCCGATTTGACACTTCTTACAAACCAATTCTATGTCGTCCTTGTTGGATAGACGAGATCTTGCTTTCAACAATAGCACACGAAACTTGGGAATCGTCAAAACAATTATACGGTACACCAAGTTGATTGCACTAAGCGCGGCAACCAACACGAACCAAAACCACAGGAATACGTAGATTTTCTCATTAATAATGTTCAGCGATAACACGCAGAGGCCGTCGACATTTTGAATAGAACCAGACGGACCAAAATTGTAGAAAGTACATTTGGTGACTTTGGGGAATAAGCGAGACAAACCATCGGTGCGGTTTTCGGGATTCATGTCGGAGAACCTAAACACGTTCACGCCGTACTTCCTGAACTCTCCGTCTAGGAAGTAATCCATGAAATATAGCTGAGCGAAGATGTTGGCCAAGTTGAGTAACTCGCAAAGGAAGAATCGTATGGCGTACAAGTTTTGCGAGTGTAAGTAAGTGATAAAATAATTTACCAATAATCTCTTGCTGTTGGCTTTGCATTCGTCATTAATTATTAGACAATTGAGATCGAGTACGAGCATCTTGATGCGTCCACCTTCCCAAGTTTTCCAGATGTATCTGGGAAGGTAGAAAAACATCGCTTGGAAGAATAAGGCAAAACACACCCATTGGTAATATCTGTGGTACGTGAGGTCGTCCTCGCCGTCCACGTAGGGTGCCACGCCGGGTTGAACGACGTCCTTACCGATCCGGCCGTCATCATGTTTGGACACGGTGAACGTTGAGTAAATCCAACAGTACGAATCCATTATGTTTGACGGTATGCCATCGACGTCGCAATCGATCGGATCGCCGAAGTATTGGCGAGATGTGACGAGCAAAGAGCAGCATATCAAAATGATTACGGTAATTTTGTAATGTAGGCGAAATATGTGATTGTCGATGCAAATTTCGTCGAGTTTCAACAAGCCCTTTACGGAACTAAACACGTCGAACATGTTGCTGGCACGCGAGACCGGATTGAAAAGAGCGCGGAAAAAAAGCGATCGTAACGAACAGCGGCGACAAAAAAAAAAAAAATCGTAAACGACGGCGATTATCTCAGGGAGGTGGGAAAAAAATTTAAAAAAAATCAACCGAAATCGGAACGTCTTCGTACAGTACGCGCAGTCACACTACTAAACAAACGAACGGGACCGACGAGTAGTTCGGTAGTCTCTGACTACGTGACCTTCGATGGGACAACACGTTTTACTGTATACCGTGGCGGCCACCAGATCGCGAGCGCCAATTACCGGTTTTGGGTATACGCCATGCTCGCCGCGACGACAACGACTACTAACGTTACAATAACACTAGTGTAATTGTTATTACCTTAATAGAGATATAGAGGAGAACGCATATAATTTTCTTGAATCGCGCTTATTTACCCGCGATACAACATTTGGGTTAAAATATTATATATTGATATTTTTTTATTTTTATTATTATATATTGATATTTTTTTATTGTCATTGAATCGTAATATTTAAAAATTTACCTTGTAGTACGTATCTTTGTGTAGTTAATATTAAAATGAAGTAAAAAAATTCCTTTAACCATTATCTTTTATATAACTATTTCACTAGATATAGCAACCTGTGATATGTTTACACAGTTAAATACGTAATATATTAAAAATATAAGACTTTGATACACAGGAATTTGTAATAGTCGGTTTTTATGATGAAGATTCATCGGGTATATTCAGTTTTTTATTAATATTTGACGATACTATTGATTTTTTGTCAATAGTAGGTTAGTCCGATTTTGTATTAACATCCGATAATTGTTTTGGTCTTTAGTCGGTATTAGACATTTAGTTTTGTTTTATATTGCTTCCCTATGATTTATTGATGTTTTTGTCCGATTTTTGATCGACAGTTGGTGACTCATCATGTTTTGAATCTGTATTAGATTTATCTTCTTTATTGTTAATTTTAGTTTGTTCTATTGATTCTGACGATCCTTTTTTAACGACAGGAGACGTATGATCAGCTTTTTTATCGCTTTCGGCCGTATTAGAAAGTTCGTTCACAAATTTGTCATCATTGTTGATGCCTGACGTGGATGGTTGATGTTCAACATGTTCTACCGATTCATTATCCGACTGATTTGATAACTCATTATCCGAATTTTTTTCAAACAATAGCTTTTTTTTTGAATTGGTTTTTATCATTTCTTCTTCTTGTTTAATATAACAGTACACAGCTGTTATCCATATGATCTCAAATATAACTGCTATAAACACGCGGTTTAAAAACTGTTATAGGGCATAAATTATATACTGATATATTGCATAATACCCAATTAAAAATAAATTACTTTTCTCGTATTAGAATAAATGAACGAGAGGGTAAACAAATTAATAACTTTTGGTTGTATTCCTATATATTTTAATGTCTATACTTACCGAGAAAATGTATGATAAACTGAATGCATTTTACGTAAATCCAATCCGAACTAATAAATCATATATAACATGTTTATATAGCATAAGTAGTAAAATGATTCTTAAAATACTACAATAATAAATGACCTGTTGGCAAAATATTATATTTACTCAGAACTGTGAAAAAGAACGTAGAAAAAATCATAAATGCATCCAGTTCCTGATATCGCCAACGCGTATTTTGTGTGATCAGTTCTGGACTAAATAATTAACCAAAAATATTATTACGATAATATATATATATATATATACACACACACACACGATATAACACAAGATTTTAAAAATATTTGTTTTTTATAGTATACTATATGTATATAATTAGTGCATTAATAAGGAAAGGGCAACTAAAAATGCGGAAAAAATTAATCGAAATACATGGATACCATATTTCTTCTAATGAGAAACTATCGAGTGGTCAATTTAAATATAGAAATAAACGGCATAATTTTATGAAATAAACGATTGACAGTCGTATATGATTTAAAAAAACATATACTTCATAATTTATAAATTGCTATATTAATAAATCAAGAATATTTATTGATTTTATTACAATAGATAATCGTATTATCATTAATAGACATTTTATTCCCACTAAGTTTAGCTCTTTATTATTAATTTAAATTAATACTCGTAAAAATAGTCACTCCTATATATATATGTCTTTCGACAATAATGCCACGTTATATAACCGAGTCAAAAATAAAAAATATACGAATAATGATGTTATTACCAACAATATTGTACCGACTGCATAGGTCACTCCAATGTAGTTCATCTTATTTATTTGATTCAAAATCGTCAATAACTGGTATAGAATAACAGGTACAATTTTAATTTGTACATTTTAAAAATACACGCAGTGACTTACTAGACTAAAAGCAGATAACAACAACGTGTACTTTTGAACCATTGAACTTTTGAACGAATACTCTAGTCGGAGCATTGTATCAACACTATTAATAAATATTTAATTTAACTATATTAACTTTTAAGAATTTAATTCAGTTTATTGTAATTGCTGCTTTGCAATATTTAGTTTATTTACATTAAACATATGTAAGGTATTGGTTTCTATGTAATTTAAGATTTAAATAAGTTACTTTTTTCTAATGTAATAACATTTGACGAAACTTCGTGTTTTTACAGCGTTGATAAAATGTTAGAAGGTATACTGTTTTCTTATCGATCATTCGTTTTGAAAATAAAGCTTCAATTTACTTAACACTTATGAACAGTGTTATAATAACCGGATGTGTTACATGTGTCTTATATATGAGTATCTAAGTTCCTTTCTTTAAAAAATAGTCAAAAGTACAAAAAAAAAAAATCGAAAAAATGGTTCAAAACAAGCAAAAGAAATCGCATCAGTGCCGCGATTAAAGAATGGATTTTTTACTTTTAAAATTTTTAAATATGATACATGAACGTTTAATGTGTACACCCGATGTTTTTATTGTACAGCCACTCGGATAAGTTATCGAATATGTGAACGAGCGTTATTTAAGATTCCATTGATTATATACAAACAGGTGTATAAATCTGTTCAATACAAATTGCTGGGCACCATTAGCTGCTTGTATAAATTGTAAATGTGTGCCATTTATCTCAAGATTTCGGAAATCTAGCCAATATTGCTTGGTATTTTATTTAAATAATTTTGTTGTTGAAACTGTCGTATCATATAAATACGATCTAGTAAGAATATTGAATATTATTTCGTAAACATAGATAGTACGTATACATACATATATGTATGTATACAAAGTCGTGTTTCATTTGTTCACAATAAGCTCTCTCTCTAAATGGCCGCATATGATTTTAATTTAAAAACTTTAATACCCCATTAATTGAATCACAGTCGAAACAAAATGTCTGTAATGGCTGAGGTCCTATAGGTAAACAAATTACTATGATGGTTGATGTGACAGCATATACTATGTTTGACGTCTGATATATATTCGGTTCAATATATTATTATTGGTTCAATTTTTAAATACGAATACGCCCGAAAACTATTAAATATTTATAAATTTAAAATCGTAATGTAAATGCACGAATTTCTTGTTCGATTTACACACTGTACGTATAATTATATATATAAATATATACCTACATTATTCATTTCGTTCGGTTTGGAACAATCATTACTCACGTCACTCTTACAAAAATCGATGTTTCGTAATAACTCGTCTATAGATTAAATTTAAATAATACAAAAATACGTATAAGCTAATAAGCTCGAGTAAAAACAAAATATATATACGTATATGTACATAAATGTATTATATTTTATCCGTGGTAATAAAAAAGAATCCAGTTGGCCGACGAAGACACACAGCTGCCTACTTTGTTCAATTTCTATTGATATTTAATACTGTTTATAAAATGGTTAATGCTGTTATTGTTGATTTGGTTATATAGAAAACGAAACACACGACATATTTTATCTCATTGATAAATACCTATCGGTAAATCGACACCGTCGACGGTTTTTTTTAAACTAATTATAATTTAAATATAATAAACACGATTCAATCATTATAGTGATTAAAAATGATAGTCTATTATATTTTTCAGCAGATTTTCACCGACGAAACACGTTACGTCCGTGATCGATCAAATATAAAATATTAAAAAAAAGTTACGCCGAATTTTCACGATGTAATGGAACAAACGAATTAAATGTGTATCTATTTTGAGGAAAATAATTTTGCTGTTTATGACTGAGAAAAGTGACCAAAGACAAAATAAAACGTCGTGTCGCGTAAATGCGTTAAAATCGAGTATAAAATATATAACTGAAAACGACTATACATTATACATTGCGCTTTTTCAATACGCGAGTGCCAAATCACAGCGAAGTACTTGAATATCCAAAACGTAAAATACCTACTAAAAATGTAGTAACGTTTCACGAAGATCGTAGTTAAAAAAGTGTACGTGCAAACATTTAGTACCTAGTAAAGTAATCGACAACTGTGGAGTATCGATCGCGACGAAAAATAAGTCGACATTTATGGGGAGTATAGTAAAATGTTTATCGACAATATGAAAAACGAACGGTAGGATTGTAACGACATGTGGCATACGGTCTGTCAGTTACATTTTTTGTTCTTTTACACATGTAGGCCCTTTGTGAATATAATCCTGTTTTGGCGCGCGTACGAAAGACCGTAAAATTGGGTTTTTATGTGTGTGTGTGTGTGTGTGTGTGTGTAGCGGGAAAGAGAGAGAGATAAGTGAAAGAGAGTTAATATTCTTAAAGAGAGACCGCTCGTGCGTGCATGTAGCGTAGGTACACAATTGAAACGAAAACGGCAAGTAATATTATATTACACGTATCGTTGGTGTGAAGATTCCAAGTTCCGACGCACAAAACCTACCTCCGACGGTTTATAATCATAATAACGAAAAAGTAATGTTCCACGCCCTCGTTTGGCATGTCATATACGATGATGAGGGTAATAACCATTATTTATTTTTAATTTGTTTTTTATTTTACGTTTTATGTGTATGGCCGTACTTTTCTTGTACCAATCATCTCGAAACGTACGTGTATATGCTGTAACAAATTATACGATAGGAATAGTTTTAAATTACGACAATCATTAACGCTGATAGGTAAATTGTTCAATACGAATGCGAACGATCGACCATTTAGTTTGCTCCTAAATAATATAACGAAACATAATATTGTTTATACTCCGTTTTTCTTACACTTTTTACAGACGGTGTTATTTATTGTTTTTTAAAATAAATATTTTATTTAATAGATTACATTCTAGTATGCTCGTATATTTTAAAACTTAATATACGCGTGCACGGGTTTTTGGCTCGATATATTATTACGCAGAATTTATTTATTATACATTTCGTCCAAAGAATGTACTACTTTTATTTCATAATAAAGTACAGTCTACATACACGCACGCATGCCCACGCGTGAGCGCGCACTCACACACGCATATATATACACATCATCGCCACCACCATAAAGAACTTTCATGTACTATCACTCTATATAAGTTACATCTATTTGACATCCAAACTCATTCGTTCCGTACGTGTTATTGAACTATATAGTACCTGTAGACTCTGTCCAAGCAACTAATCTGTCGTCCTCAACAACGTCACAATTTTCAAACACTCGAAATCACTGTATAAGTAAATACATACCTTTCTTAATTTTTCTATATTAAATACATAAGTTAGTCTTTGTGAAGGATATTGCTCTTATTTAAAATATTAACGTTAAATATTATTATGGCTATATTTTTTAACAATTGCGCTGTTTTACGTATATAAAAAACAATGTCGAAACGTAAAGTAATTTAAGATATTATATATACGTAATTTAAACGCTGTTGCATTTAGAAAGAAAAACAGAGGCAATATTTTTAAATCTTTTAAAACGAAAAATTATTTTTAGTTAAATAATAAAAAGTTAATCGAAAAATTATAATTCAAATCATTTTGTAAAGATTTTGCGTTTATCGTTAATAATAACTTTCGAGTACGTGGAATAGGAATTTTATACAAATATATATTTATATAGTATTAACAAATTTTCCGACGTCATTTCATCACGTAAGACGTGCATTTTTACTTCAATCTGGGTAGTAAAAAGGGGTGCAATTTTTTATTAGCGAATTACTTCTAATGTTGGTTAATGTCGTTGGTAAAATCGAATTTTGATTGAAAAATTGAAATGTACATTAGGATTGTACACAATAGGTATTTATTAGTGGATAAATTTACAAAATGCTAACGACACTAATAATAGCTGTTAATTAATAAGCGTGTACTTTCGACCCCGAATTACAACTCAATATTAATACGATTTATAGAACGAAAAATATTAGGACATAGCGTTTTAGGCATAGTGTCGTTATTGATCCGACAAGTTATAATATCTGAACGACGAAAAATTTATAATAAAAATTTAGTGTCCTCGGTAATTATTTCTCGCTACTTATATATAATGTTTCGTTATTATTATTATTATCATCATTATTACACTTGTGTGTTTCAGGAACAGTTGTCATCATGAACACTGCAGTATTGTGTTCTGTTATGATAGCTTATAGCTTGATGACAGACGTAACTTTCAGTTTGCCGATGTCCACGCCGACTTATTTAGACCAAAAGATAAAGTTTTGCTATCCGCGGCTGGTTAACACTGTGCTTCGAATTTGTAGGGCTCACAATTTCGACGCAATAATTTTACTATGTTAGTTTTAATCTTTTTATAGCATAAGAACCTGTATTATAATATATATATAATCTATAATTTACTTTTATGACACAAGTCATGTACGTAAGTTATATTAGATTATTTTTCAACGTTTCACAACACTAACACCATTTGAAATGTTTCGATATAAAATAAACAAATCTCGATAAACACGTCAATTTTCTGATTGTGTATGTTTTCATTTCAGATGAACCTGGGTATGACGTCCGTAATAAATATTTAATTGAAGAGTGTTGTTTTAAAGAATGTACAGTGGATGATATCCTTAATTATTTCTGTGGAAAAATAAGGTATGCGATCCATTGAAAATTATATATTATCTCGAAATAAAAATAATAAAATTCGTAACAAAAAATAATGGTTAATGTTTTAACAATTTTTCGTAATAGTCTCATTATATGTAAAGTATTTCTTGTTAACAAAAAAAATATATCTCAGTAAATATCCTAAATCGTTTGAATTTTTACTAGATACATCTAGTTTGTACTATAATTTTGTTTGTCGTTTAAATTATTATTTTTAATAAAAATTATGTCGATATATCGGAAGGTATATATATAAAAAAAAATTTAAGAAATGCGTTATACTATAAATTATAAAATATATTATGTATTTTGTAAAGAATTTATATATATTTTACTTTTGTTTAATATTTACACCTAAAGATATTTCACTTATAATTAATAATATTTAAGAAAAAAATTTAATTTTAATAGCTCGCTGGCTTGTGAGATCATGTACACAAAATAATTCGGATTTATACTATAGCCGATAGTAAAACTTGGGATAGTTTTAACTAGTAAATTCTAATTCCGCTTATTATTGTAGCATATATAATAATTATGCTCGTTTTCCAAGTTACAGTAAATTTAATGGGTTTTTTCGTATAAATAAAATAATAAAAAAAAAATTAAATTTTTTTGTTTATTTTTAGATAATTTTATTATTATTATTATTTATTTTTATTTATATGCAAGTTTTAAAACTCGGGGAACAATATATTTAGATATATATATAATGAATAATACAACTATATAAATATTATTAAATAATAATAATATTTAGAATTTTTCCTTTGTTTTTTGAAGATTTATAATATATTTCTCTATAATATAACATTTTTAAAAATTGTTTGGCTTTTATTATTATATCATAGTTTTATTCAGCTCCAAAGGTTATTTTTATATTGATAACATTAATAATCCAGTAAATTTAATTTATGTCGTTAAATCCCTTAATTTTTTGTTTGTTTCAAATTAAATTTTTCGAAATCAATTTAGAATAACTAAAACTGACCAAACGGTCTGAAGATCAATTATTGTATGATCGAGAGAAATAGACTGTAAATTGTTTGTCATTTTTAAATGCTTGTAAATTGCAACGAATACATTTTTTCTTCGTTTAAACTACCAATTATATATCTTTTGAATTAGAAAAAAATTATTAATTAATTTTTATTTTAAAATATTCTATTCGAATCAAATATATATATTTGCGGATTTGATTAAAAATGCTTTTACTTTTAATGTATAAAGTTCGCTTTATATATTGTGGATAACAATAAATGTATAAAAAAAAAACAATTATTATTTAGTGGATATTTAAAAAATTAATGATATTCGATAATCATTATTATCAGCCCGGGGTCGATATTAAAATAATTAAAAAAATCCAC
The DNA here is from genome assembly GCA_025469175.1 of Geopemphigus sp. TES_GeoC_2020. Taxonomy (NCBI): domain Eukaryota; kingdom Metazoa; phylum Arthropoda; class Insecta; order Hemiptera; family Aphididae; genus Geopemphigus; species Geopemphigus sp. TES_GeoC_2020. Next base: position 5,224 of record JAIPRN010002833.1, on the reverse strand, counting down.
GGGGAACATATATTATTAAAATACGTTTGACGGCGGAGAAACTCGATAAACGGAGAGTGCTAACGAGGGGATTCTTTTTCGGTAAATACATTTTTAACGATCACGTTGTCAGAACCCGTTTCGAAATCGTTAGAATATTTTTTACAAACGGTATACTGGATATAATTTATACGGTATTTGTACGCGTGTAGAGGACGCGGTTCATTTATGTAAATTAAACACTTTTTGACTTTTGTACGTCCGTAAACACAATTCTTGTCGAGAAATCTCTCGTAGACGAATAACATCTACATAATATGTGTACGCGTTCGGTCTCGTCTCTACATTACTGTAGTTTACGTATCAAATATACGTACTGCGTACATTCCAAATATTCGATTACCCGATTGTTTTTTTTTTATCTTCTTTGGAAGGTTAACAGGTTTTCTTAGACGATCTGTTTTATACTTACACATGTACGTGGTACAACTACGATATGATAATACACAACGTTTGAACGTTGGACAAACAATTTTATTAAAACACAATAATATACTTTACAATAATGTAAATACACCTTAAAAATCCGTATACATATATTGTAAAATATACCTACGCCATATAGTCGTATTGACGATGTGAGATTCTATAGACGATTATAAAATGTCACAAAATATCACATTTTACTGCGCGTTTTGTTCAAAAACATCTATTTCAACGATTCGTTCGAACCGCTTTGAACGCCACAGGGTGTTTTTGCTGCAATGTAATGTCAGGTACCGGTGACTTATTTTACGATTGTATGACGATATTTAATGTATGTACATACCTTGGTTGAGATAATCTTTTATTTATGTATTGTTATAAAAACGAACGTCCGATGTCCGAATAGCATTTACAAAAAGCATAACATTATATATATATATATATAAACAGCGACGAATGTCTAGCTTTTATCAGACATCTATATTGATTTATATTATCGTCATTCATGACTGTATCTGTTGATTTCAACCGTGAAAATATCTATAAGAATTGACGTCATTATTGTTAACATATTTATATAAAATAAAATATTATATAATATTAAATGTATATAATATATTTTTATATATAATACTTTATATAAAAAATCATAATTAATGGTCATAATAAATTGTTATTGTCTAAACAATAATGGCTTATGAATATCTAAGTTAGTAATACGATATGCTAGTATATAAAACAATACAAAGACTATTTATATTCAGTATGTTCCGTTCATTTTTATTTAAAACAGTTTTTTTATACTTTCAAAACTAATCAGAAAAATGTGGTAACATACGGTAAATTATTATATTTGTTGTTATTGAACGACTCTAGAAACTAAGTTTCTCATAATACATACATACACACACACTTATATATAGACGTAATAAAATCTACCCGATTGGTACCGGACATCGTGGGAACTACTAACAGTATACACCGAGTTGTTCTTAAACGTATAATATAACTATAAATTATATAAAACCGTATAAATTACAATTATCGTCGTCGATCCATTATGTAGGCGTTATTAATTATTATCATACACGCGTGGGTGCAGTGATAAGAAATAAAAAAACTACACAATATACGTATTACACGGTGAAAGTGCATAATTTGATATTTTATAATCATATAACGCGTGTTTAGACATTTTGTAAAATATCAAAATCCCCGGAGAAAATGTACAAAGTTCCTTGTAATTATATATAAAACGACGTACGCGTTATTTCAATTTGCGTCATTATCATACTATTTATATTTATCGAGCCATTAGCACATGCAACTATAAATATTTTACTCCGCTTTAAATTGCCGTGTTAAATGTTCGTCGAATTTAATCAATTAATTTCGAACATACTATTTTCGAAGTGTCGATTCGTCAGGTACATCTGTTTGCATATATTCTTCTAACTATTAATATGAGTGTTTTTTGTTTATAAAACTATATTTTGTATATTTTCAGATAACAAAGTTCCACATAAATCTGAATTTAATTCCGATAGTTTTGGATTAGAATTTGTAACTAATTGTAGCACATTAGTTTTTTTTTGTTTTTTTTTTAAAACGTGCTGTACTTCTGATGTGTTTGTCAGTTTTTAGGTGTTGTATAATACTAAAACGTTTTTCACTTGCTACTTTCACGTTGCAGATTTAACAAGATAAAATACAATTATCCGTTGAAAATACAGATTCACCAAAATCTAATACAAAATTACGCGAACAATAAGCTTTTGTTGATTTTTCTTTCGGCAATTGATATTGTTGATACAAATAATAAACGCGCGATAAAACGTTATATACGCGCATCGAATATTCTAGAATTAAATAATTATTTATACCACGTACTAATTGTAATACAAAAATATAATAATAAACGTAATAAATAATTTGATTTCACTATATTGTAATCTAATCTACTCACTGATCATTAAGATAAAAGTTATAAGTCTCTATTGTCTTTACGACAAATTCACAATTTAATATAATGATTATTGATTTTGATTCATGAAAAATATTCACTTAAGTGTTTGATTTTCGATAAACCATCAAAATATGGATTAAAAACTTAAAATACGCTCTTATAATCAAAAATATGTCTTTTAAAACCAAAAAAGTCAAGTATGCACTAAAAATGTTGAGTATTTGATCACAAACGTCGTGAACTGTATTGCGTACTTATTAAACATACGACAAAGTTAACCAGAAAAAATATACAAATACATTCATGTCCTTGCTCTACTCATTAAGAAAAAAAATACATTTAATTTAAACAGATTTATAGTGTTATAGTAACTCTATTACATCTGCTACTAATTATATAGGATTTTAAAATGAAACTCAAGATTCAAACTCGAGTTCTTATATCTATAAATATATGCCATATTTATTACAAAGACGACGTTTAACAGTGAAACATGCATAACGCCTAACTTGTATCGCGCTACAATTCAATGTGTGTCGGTAAAGTATTTTGGTTTTTATTTAAACATTAACGTAATTTAGATATGTCTATTTTTCGAAATGTTAAAACTATTAATTAATTAAAAGCATTAATTCGTATTTCAATAGAGCTTTTATAACAGCAAAGAAAATCTTCGCTATTTCATTTTTTTTTCGCTTAACTCGCAATTATTATTTTCCTTTTAAACAAACAATGATAGTATTTAAAACTATAAATAGGACGTCATCAATGTATATATTATTAAATATTTATAATATTTAAAACTGCGCCGTTAAATATAAAAATACATCCGAAGTTACAATAATAATAACCGTAATATATGGAAGACATAATAGACAAAATATATTTACAAATATAACCGCCCGGAGTATAGGCAACGTAATTAACATAAGCGTGTTGCGATGCATCATGTTATGTACAATTAGCGAAACACGCACACAAATACATTTTAAATAAATTGGGAAGGCGTCTTCGGTTAATTAACCTTTCCACTGGTCTATATATTAGATAAATATATATACACGAATTGAGTGTAAAAAGTTTAAATTTCGACAACGTATAAAAACGAACTAAATAAACGTGATGGCGTCAGCGCGCACTTCGACGTCGTCGTCATCAAACACCAAAAAATCCGTTCATACGTGGCGGTGTTACTACAATGCGCGAAACGGAAATTTTCTACCGAAGGAAAAATTCGTTTTACGTCCAACTAAACAGAAGTCGACGATTATTTTCGCCGAAATGCACGCGCAGCTTCAACCCCACCAATGTTTTCGACCGATTAAGGCCGAATATAGCGATAGTAAAAACCATACAAAAACTGCGCATGAACACACAAAATGTCTAAGAATGACGAATAACTTTAAATTACTGCGATCTATGGAATGTATGGTGGAGACATCATAACGGATACAAACGCAAATTGCCACTGGAAACGTTTAAAATCTCTCTGTAATAGTATTTTCATGAACGCGGTAACTGGTATCATTTTCAGTGGCGAATTTGATAACAAGTTGTAGTTCTTTTATAAAAAGTAGACACGCGTGACATTGTGCATTTTAGCTGGCCATATAATCGTTTTAAACGGAATACACGTGTAAAATATTTTTCTAATTTACTTATTTTCAATTCATTGGCGTTTGGTGTTTCATTGTTTGAACGACAAAGTCAGTTGCATTTTAGTAAGTAATAAATAATTTTAATGCATAATTATTTTAACGGTTCTACCTAAACAATTATTTTGTACTTTAAATTTAAGCGTTTGTTATAGCGATATTGTTAGAAGATATTCAACAATGACTTACCGACCGTATAAAACATTCAATGGGTCAAGTTGAACAAGGATTAGTTAACTTGATCCGTAATTTACCGTTGTGATTATGTTTTAGACGATACATTAACTTCTGTAATAATGATATTATTAGATAATTGTAATGATCAAAATATAATTGTAGTGTGCAATTCAAATAGTATTAACGATAAAATTGAGATACGTTTTGTTATTATGGTATATTTAGTATATAAGATGATTATAAAAATTACAAATATAATTATTACAATGGAAGTGTTTTAGTCTTTTGTAACATATTAAGTTTCGTATTAATTAAGTAAATTTTGTTCATTTTAATAAGAGACCATTAAATAGAAGCGATTCAAATATTATATTGTTAATACGTATATCATGCGGTCTTTTCATGGTCATTCTGATCCTTTGATTATTAGTATATATTATAAATCTAAAAAACACAAAATTATTATTAAATATCTTGAAGATTTTATTGATGAAACTTGTTATTTAATTGAAGAAAATATATTAAGTATTAAACTAAACAAGAATGGAATTTCATATTTATAATTAGATATATTTGTAACGCTTCTATGCCTGCACTTATAAAATATATGAAAAGCCATATAGGATATTATTTAGATAATATTTATGTAATAAGTGTATGATTAAAGGAGAATATAAAATGTATAGAATTATTATTTCAGGCGGGCTGCACACTGAAGAAACTAGTTTTATGAAACCAATTACGTGAAACTAATTTCATATTTGGCGTACATCGATGAAACTAAAAAATGTATAGTTTCAACAATGTTGTTTGATAATGATGTTATATTGGTGGCTTCATAACAAAACAAAAAAGAAACGTAGATATTGGATTTTTAGTAAAAGTCCACAAATAATATTTATAAAATAAACAAAGATAATATTGGTCAAAACGTCGATAATGTTTATGTAGATTATTATAT
>JAIPRN010002832.1:0-26334 GCA_025469175.1 Geopemphigus sp. TES_GeoC_2020 | reverse complement strand
TATATTATATTATAATATATATTATATTATAATATAATATAATATAATAATATTTTATTTATTTATATAACAACGCGTCCTTTAATATTATTACGAATATTAATAACAAAGTATCTTGTGCATAGCCTACCGTCACCGTTGTCTTGGATACCAATATCAAATTGACCGAAACCTAAGATAGTACGGGGAAAATAAAAAAAATCGTTAATTTCGTTAAAACAAAATAAATAAAACTGAAATTTAAAAATTTTTCGCTTTTCAATTACGTTTAATTGTTTACGTAATACACATGGTGAATAATAAGAGCTATAACGTGTTCGTTCTTACCCTCGCAACGATTGGCTACGTAGATAAAGATATATATACATTTATTATTAACGCAATGAACCGATTTGTATAATTATTGTATTGTAAATTAACTATAAATATAATATTATGGACAAGTAAGGTGCCAAAGTCGATTAAATAGCGTACGTAACGCAAAACGATTATAGAGAATTACGTATAATACATATTGTATTGTACAACGAATATTGTAATTGAAAACCTAAATATAGAATCGCGATAATGTGCTGTGTTCACGGTATTATTTATAAGTTAAAACGATTTACGAAGAAATTACGCGAATAAACTCCGACACTTTAAAGGTTACAGTCAATATTCAGTTATCCCGTGGAACATTATTTTAGATCGATTAAAACAAATTCTTTTAATAGGTTTAAACGGCGTATTTGATTGATAAATCGCGTATGCGAATAATGGAATACAGGGACCATTTAAAATTCGAATTTAATAGTTTTCGACGAATAAAATCAAAAAACGATAATAAATCGTTCGTTAAATATCAAAAAAAATCGAGGAGCGTAAAACGCGTAAGCGGATAATACGACAAAAGTCTATCGATTTGTACGTAATAAAATATCGAATACATATGCAGTTGTCGAGTACGACGTTCAAAATTGTCAACTTTTACCTACGATTTGACTATCAAAAATAAATTGCGTAGTAGCAATTGAACTTACAGGCGTCCACAGCGAGATAAGCTGCGTATTTCAAACCATAGTCTGAAAGTATTTCGTTTGACTCAATCGGATACTGATTAAATTATATATTTCTAATACACGCGCTTAATTGGAATATTTCGTGTATATACAATGTATTCCTACAAATACCTGACAAACGTAATAACTTTTTCAACGGTATTTTTAGGCTTTTAGCTTATTTAATATAAATTTATGGAACGTCACGCCACATTATTATTCGAATTTTAGATTATTTTCGATTGGTTTACAACGGAGACGAAAAACATTTTATTTCGTTAAAACTGTTATAAATGTACATTTTTATCGATAAAAAATATTATCACAAATTTGTCGTTAATCACTATAATTCTTTGATAATGTAAATGTCATTCAGCAACATGAGTCAGGTCGTACTCATATATTTCGCTGACTGTCTGAGGGACCAAATACAATAGTCGAAGGCAATTTACATTAATCGAATCTCAAACATATTTCGTAACATCAACGACCGATTTCTTATAAACGCGTTTAACACAGATTTCGTTTGAAATAGCGATATGAAACGTCTATTTAGAATTTTAGAAAAAAGTAAAACGATTTTATTTTAGTCGCGACGAAATTAATAAAAATGTGAAAAAGAATAACGGCGACGTTGTACGATAGTGACGTTAAAAAGAAATAACAAAAAAACATTTTTAAAAGAAAAACGTAGTCGTATTTGTTCTATTTATTTAATTTCCAATATGAATGTATAAACAAACACGCAATTCGCAACTGTTTTTCGTTGGTTGACGAGTACAAAGCTTGTAAAAAAAACGAATCACATATTAAGGCGTAACTCACCATTGTTAGAATGCCATTGTTGAAAAGCGTTCCTAAAGAAGTCAACTGAAATCCAAAATAATACCGATATAGTACGCACAATTGATGTATTGGTTTTTCTAATGAATCACTCCGACACAATAGACTATAGTATATAATTGCTAAATATGCTAAAATTATATACGGATCGACATAAATGGTTTATCGCAATATATTTATATCAAATTTATCGTTTATTACTTCAATGGTACTTACATCTTCCATCGAGATATTCGCAAGTAGGAATTTCTACGAAAAAACAATTATAGAAAATACGTTTATATTTTAACGATAACCGTCTCTAGTAATCTAAAACGTAGTAAAATGAATCAAACACACTTTTATGTATACAGATTGTGCTTTATTTTATAAGCAAAATACATTTGAAACATGTAACGTAAAAACAACAATAAATTCGCACGCGCGGAAAATATTGTTTTTTTCTTTTTAATAAATAAAGGCGTTTAACGGTCGTACCAAGTGGGAGGTTATGAAATAAAATTTCACCTAAGAAAACAATGAAATTAAATATTTCGTTTAAAATTATGGTACATCATAATATAAATTACGTCGTTATATATAACATAAGACTTAAAAATGTATATTTATACATATATATTTTGTACGTGCGGAACTGTAAATACTTACGCATACATTCTGAAAATTAAAACAAATTAAAAACAATAACGAGAGCACATAATACGATACAACCTTATACATTCAAGTACACAAATTTCATAGTAAATGGACATACGACGATTGAATAACAGTATTGTTCGCGGATATTTTGTCGTATTTAATTTTTACGCGCACCGAGTTATTGGATTTAGACAACTACGCGGGAATTATTAAAAATAAACGGGATATAGTTCGGAATACCGTGACATTTTTTCGCCTTCGCGTTTAAAATATTTATATGTAGTCGCGTGATCCGCTAGACCGGCCATTAACAACATCCGTGGCTCAGCAATGTTTCCACGCTGATTAATGGTTCGATTTCGTTTATCGTAAAATAAATGCATTTCGTTAATAATAAAAAAAAACCGATCACGTACTGTCATTACGGTCCGTTGCAGTTATGACTACGATAGTATTGAAAATGATCAATGTTTTTATAATAGAGATTAATTTCGAATTATATTCGCAATAACTGTTAGCAGCCATGTTTGAAAGTAATAAGATATCGCGAAATCGCAATTACGAACCAGTACGAATAATAAAGAACGAATGACGGGCAACACAATTGTTTCGGCAGATATGTACGTCGCGACGTATTTAGAATGAATGTAAACACCGAATGTCTGGTTAATATCAAGGGTACGCCAACAATTGGAAAACATTTTGATTGTTCAACTGCGTACAATTTTGTAATCAATATTGTTGTACCGGTTTTGCTAGCGGTGCGATTATGTGTATTACGTTAATATTGTTTCGTTATTAACGAGCGTGAAACGAACATGCAATTACAATACGTATTTGAATAATACACGACGTTTAAAAAAATTTTTTTTTTTTTGATCGGCCATATAAATAATACCCGATTTATGAAATATTTTATTTCTAGTTTCGTACGTGCGTGGGTACATTTGGGAAAACGGGCACGAATTTTGAAGTGTTCCGAAATTCTTTCGCGACACTCGTATAAATTTTTAATTTATAAGTTTAATATGAAAACTGCGCAACATTTTTAGCCCTACGTATATATATATCCAAAGTCTCGACTTTTTAATAAATATAAATGTAGGTTACCCGAGGTGAATAATTCATATAAAACGGTTTTGTTCCAAGTTGGAATAAAATCGTTAGCGATTTATGATAAACTATATTCGATTACAGTGTAAATGAACGCATAATCTGACTATACGTCTTAAACGTTAACAGTATTAATAGCGGACGATATTCAAAAATAAAAACGAAACATTTTATGAAACGAATATAGACGATCGGTCGATTGTTCGTTGAGTGGTACGAATGTCGCGAACGATAAGAAATTAGAACAAAGAAAGAACGAAGAATCGACGAGTACAGGCGCGAGTACATAGCGTGGTATTATCGATCTACGTTATCGTTATTGATCGTGAATATTATTATGTCAGACATCCGTTGTCCACGAGCTCTTTCACCAAATCCGCGATCATCTGACAACACTGTTTGTTGGTAGTCATGACGGGATACGGTTCTTTGCTGGGCCCGTCGTCCGCGTTCATCTCGTCCTCTTCGGTGGTGTACATGTCCGGCGCCTGTTCCGAGTCGCACGTGATGATCGGTATCATGTCCAGTGCCACGCCCAAGCCAAAAACGTTATACTCGCGCACCTCTTCGGCCAGCCTGTAATCCGGACAAACACGGGTTACGGACATTGTTCAACGCGGACCGCGATGGCAAAAGTCTGTGTCGGTCGGACGTGTGGAAACTCAACGAATACCAGTGGCGGCGGCGGCGGCGACCCGTCACGTTCCATCGTCCGCCTCGCATCCGTATCCAACTCATTCCTACAAGGGTTTACTGTGCGACCGCGTTAACGGCGAAATTATTGTCCGATTTCGTCCCGTTCGTTCAACATAACCGTCCGTCGACACCGCAAATGTTTGAACGAAATTACCTCGTTCGGCACGTTACTCAAGTCGAACGTTTCCGACACACAAAAACCCCTGTCTCCTATGTAGAATACACGTTTATTCGTTGTTTTATTATCGACGATACTTCCGAATAACCGCCCCGACCACCGTCCATTAAATAACTCCAGAGACGGACGGCTTGCTCCGTCCTTGCCACGCCACCGACACGCTAAATACCGACTCGGACGAGGTCTATATCGTTTATGGGCACGTTACGAGAAAGTTAAAAGGATTTGTTGTATACGTTCGTTCCGAAATTAGGACGCGTAGAAATTTCGCGCGCGCGCTTTCGCCGAGAGACGTCGAAAAAATCGTCACGAATCGAAATATAAAACACGTCGGCCTCTCCCCCCCACCGATCACCATCCACAATCGGCCATTCGAGCACGCGTCCGAAACCCGACTGCGAACGTCTCTCAAGCGCCAAAATATTATTATTATTGCGAACGACGGCGATATTGTCGTAGCAAAAAAAAGACGACCAATCGCGGCGGTCGTCGTCTCACTCACTTTTGCCGTATGTCCGGGTAATGGTGTAAGCAGTCTGTTCGCGTTAATAGATTGACAATCGAATCGTAATATTCGTCTAACAGTTGCGGCAAACTCCGCTTTCTTAACTCGGCGCTGACGCAACAATACAAAAGACTGACCAAGTCCAACGCCGGAGAACCGTACCTCGCCAACTGAAAGTCGACCATGGACACCTGTCGACAAACCGACCGATAAAACCGTTATATATATATATATATTTACGCGCGCGTGTAAACAAATTAGTAAAGTTTAAAATTGATTACGAATTGATTTATATTTGAACATTTACAGTTCGTAGACTAACGTAAATAGCTAAACAATACGACCTCGCGACCAACAAACGGGCATCAACCGCTATATCGACGGCAGCTTCTTACTTCGGATATGCTCCCGTCTGGGGCGTATTGAAACAAAAAATTGTTCGTCCAACAGTCGCCGTGACAGAGTACGGACAGCGAATTTTTCGGCGACACCAGTCCCACCATGTACCCGAAGAACGATTCGTGGTTGACGAATTTCCGAAACTTTTCCAAATATTTCGGTTTCTCGTCTTCGCTCATTACGGACTCCAACTGGTTAAAATATAATAACAACTCGTTTATACGTATATACGCGCGCGCGTATTTAGCAATAGCGTAACAACCATTTTCTCCGCGTTCTCCGCGGCTCGCCTGTAATACCCTTTGTACCACAGTTCGTTTTCGCTCCGGTAATACACTTCGTTTATCGCGTCCGACACGCGCTCCTTGAACTTTCCCGGTTCGTTGACTTTCATGGACAACGACAGCCCGTGAAATTTCCCTAGCGCGCTACAACAACGCGACGGGTGAAACACAGACGCGCGCGGTCACCACGTGTGCCGGACGTACGGCGACCAACTTACCCGAGTATCGCCCTACAATGATCGAAATCCAGTCCCTTCATTCTGTCCACCATGACGAACCCTTTGCGTTGCATGTCCTCCAGCACGACGATGTCGCTTTGGGCCAAATAGCATTTCGGCACGCTGTTGAACGGCTCGGTCAGCCGTTTGGCCTCCTGAAATCACGCGGCCCGGTGTCACGGCGTGCGCGAGAAAAGGACCGTTGTGCCTACGTGTTTGTAACCACCGACCTGATATTCCATTAGCGCCGTGAACGATTTCACGTAGAACGTCACTTCGTTGTTAAACAGCATTTCGGACTTGTACAGATTCCTCGCCTGTTTGTTGTCCGGCAAACATTTGTAGATCAGCCACTTGGTCCACCCGTTTTCGCCGTACAATTTGATTCTGTACAACATGGACGTGTAATTGTCGCCTCTTTTCGAGCCGAGCGTCGTCTGTAAACCGTCCCCGGTCGTCACCGTTCGGTAAATGATTCGCGAACGCCGTGCGGCAATAATACTCACTTCGTACGATTCGATTTTCGCCCCGGGTTCGGCCCGGTCGATCATGGCTTGCAAAAACGGCAAGTCTACGATTCTCGACCCGGCCATCGCGTACTCGGCTACAGGATGCGCGTGATTAAACTGACATCTGGCCGCGCGTACAATGGGCCGCGAGCGGTTACGCGGGCCCGTTCGTCAATTACGGACGCGTTTTTGTTTATGCCGCCTTTTTCAATGTGGGGACTGACGCACATCCCGTGTGCACTCGTACAGTTTAACCCAATCAACAAGACAATTCCGTATTATTCCGTGCTACGCGACGATTACACGCCGTTGATAATGTTCGTATTGTGTAGGCGGTATATACGTGAGCGCGCACGTACGTGCGATTCGGTTACCGCTACGGTAACGACGACGAATAACGTAAAATATAGACGCCGATTGTCCGTCCGGCTCGTAACGTACGAACGGGGGAATATATCGTAGTCGAGAAAGTACGACGGGTCGTTTATTTTTAAAACGGGAACGAGCGAGTATTTTTCGTTCTTGTTTCGTTTCGGGCGTTAATAATTGAACACAAGATTACTCGCGTCGCGTACTCGATAAACGACGGACATTTTCGCCGAAAAACTCGGGAAACCGTACGTAAACAGGGTTCCGTTCACTATCGTTTGCCGATTAACACGACGTATGCGCAAAGTAGTCCTCGAGAATTTCGTTAACCAAGCTTCCACGTTTAATAATCGGGACAGGCAACCGTGGAGGTCGAGTTTATTTGATTAGTTTCGATCGAAGGAATACGTATTACTTTTTGTAATATTCTATCGATTAATCGAGTTACGTAAATTACGAAACGAAATCGTTTTAAAAATAAAGAAGACATTTTTCGGAATTCGTAAATTACGCGACGTAGGCACTTCGCGTGTATCCGTTTTGGCGGTACGAAAACGCCGTAGCAAAAAAATTGTTTTTTTTTTTAAATATCCAAAACGGCTACCCGTCTACCGGTGGATCGTAGAAATCCAAATCGCTCGTCACGACCTACAACTTTCCCCCCCCCATCCCAATCACCGGTATTAACCGAAGCCGCCGCCGGCAATTACCAGCCGACGTAGCTTGGGCGGTGCAGCTAATTAAATATTCGGAACGACGTCGTAATATTAATTATCGTCGTAAGTAAAGCAAACACGTTGACGACCGATGCGTTTTTTATTTTTATTCATGTTACATAACACAGACGAGCGTCGAAGACGCACTATAACAATATTTCGAAAACGAGATACAATAATAATACGATAAATCGTTACGGGAAATCCGATAAATAGACGGTCAGTACTTTCGCTCGAAAAACGTTACTCGCGTAATCCGACGTAATAAATATATATATATACGTAAATGTACGCGTACAAATGAAGTTCGGGTCCTTAAAACTATTGAGACCCATCACGTTTAGCGTAGTTGGAAAAAAAAAACAAAGAAACAATAACGGCGACAAGCGCCCGACGCCCGTGACCTAGAACACGTTTCGTCGCCGAACGTCAGATCGCGGGTGTCGTTGATATTCGTCCGCCTGCCTCTTCGCTAACCCACCGGTCGGCGGAATTCCTCTCCCGTGGCGCCGGTTAACGGATACCATTACCGCCGGACTCGGCCGGTCGCGTTACCGCACTGGAAATCGTGCTGCTTCATCGGTATGCCCGTCGGCCCGTCCGTGAACTGGCAGATCTGCAAGCCCATTTTCGACAGCGGATGACATTTCCGGTGCGGGTTGCCCCATTTGCCGTAATACCGCATCCAGACGGGAAGCCTCCCGGTCGATTTCAGCACGTCGACCTTCAGCCAAGTCTTCCACGGGGATCCGTAACCGCTGTCGTCGTACAGTCGCGGTATGCGCACGTACTTGTGTTTGCCTAGAAATCACCGAGGGTTCGTTATCGAGACACGTGGACGTACGTTCGCTATTACGAGCGTCCGGACAATTGGCACGCCGGACGCCCGAGAACGTTTCGGGGCGTTTTCGTTTTTATCGCGGTTCGAATTGCGCGAATTTTATTTGGGAAAAACGAACGGTATTGAAGAAAAATTCGTCTCGCCACCGGGCGTTGGGGGGTGGGGAGGCGATAATTCGATATCTCGTCGACCGTAACCGCCGAAACACGTCGACTACGTAAATATTCGATCGTCCTAAGTCGGTGGTGGATTCGTCGAAATTCCGGCGTTAATTCCATTTTTTTGTCGAAAACGTTCCGGGCTCGATGACGAAACAAACTGGCTCGTAAACCGATTTCGTTTCGGAAATGGTTCATTTCGATACGATCGCGAAGTACGTATTGAAACGAACATTTTTTACCGTCAAATTTTCCGTACCACTAGCGTTGATTATTATTTAAGCGCCAAATACCTATTAGGGAGCGTATTTATTATTACGGGTTAATATATATATAAAAAAATTACGAACGATAATTGTATTAAGGTCGAATCGTCGACGTTTCGAACTTATCTCGGAGCGGTTCGTTGTTTTCGAAACTACGAAACGTACAATTAGCGGCGGTAAACACGAAGATTGGGGAGACGAAGAGCATTGGCTGGTGTTTGTCGGGCGTGGTTGTCCCAAGTTCGGGTTCACCTGGGCGGTCCATTGTGCCCCGCGAAACGTTCTCCAAACGCGATTATAATTTACGATACGACGAACCTGGAGCGGTCCACAGCCCGTGCGACCCTTTGGCCGCGAACAGTACCGGATGGTCGCCGTCGTCCGTCAAGTGCACCACTTCCGGGAACATGGGTTTTTGCAGAAACCCTTTGCGCACCTCTTGCCGGTCGAACACGAACTTCCGGCGGGTCCGGTCGAACCGGTAAAACGCGCCCGCGTCGTGCACCGACACGTACATCTGTTCCGGTTCGTCGTAGCCCTGCGGCACAATAGGCGAATAAATACCGAGCGTGAGTACGTACGGGCACATTCAAAAGTCGTACAACCCGAAGGAAACGAATATATATATATATTATTTTCTCGCGATTATGACGTTCGGACATCGAGTTCGACGACGGTTGACCGCGGGATAGTTTAACAATAATAAACGGTCGGCGGAAAACAAAAAACAAACGTTAATTTCGACAAAGTCGAATTTGAGTCGGCCATTTTTTTCGTTCACGCGCATCCGTCGTGGACGAATCGAGATAAACATCCACGCGCCGGCCGACATTAGAAACGATTCGACCGCACGGTCGCGTTAGTATATCGCGATTGACCAAAAATCGAACGCGCCGATAATTTCGAAGGGTCTAGTTTTTTTAGGTCTTCGTTTTGTCGCAATTCGTTCACCGAAACCATCGGACGCATACTACGGCCATTTATCCCGCGGTCACATTGTCGGCTCGCCTACCAACGTTAGGCTATCGACCGCGCGGCAATATTTTTCGGAAATCGCCGTCCGCGCAAAAGTAAGCGCCCGTTCAAATTGTCGATTGGGGGGGGGGGAGAATTTCCGACGATCGAAAATTTTCGTATATTTTTTTAATATTTTCTTGTACGAACGCGGAAACGAATAGTAGTAATACGACGCGACCGTTTACTCACGTTGAACATGAGACTCATGTGTTCCCAATCGCCGACGTGGCTGCCGAACTCCTTGAGCGTACCGTAACACCTGTTGTTGATGACGGGCAACGGGAGCGGGCCCAGCACGCCCATGTCCAACGTGCATATCGGTTTGCCCTGACTAAACGGGAAGAATAGCCAATACGACACGTGGAATTTTTTCCGACCGCATTCCGTGACGTGCGCGTATACCGGCACCCTGGTCGTGTTCGGGTTCTGTCCGTACAGTACCGAAGTCGTGTTTTCCAATAAATGTTCTGCGGGAACAGAAATAACGCTCGATCAAAGACGCGCTCGTCGCAAACGTCCGTACGTTAAACGGGCGCGCGATTGTTTAATAATTCTCTCGATGAACAAGCGCTTAAAAAAAAAAAATTCGCCGTAAAAACGTGTCCTCGAATTTTTCGTCCGTGTCGATATTCGAAATGATTTAACGTATTCGAATAGCCGTATCGTTTACCACGGTGTCGATAAAAGTTAATAATAAAAATTACAATAAAAAAAAAACAAAAGTAGAGATATTGTTCTCGTTCAATACGCTAATTTGTGCGGAGGACGCGTACACCAAAGGCGCGTATTACTTGTGGATAGGTATTTGTTGTGAGACGTACGCGGAAATATCCGACGGTATTCGAATATTAGAAACAATAAAACGCGATGGGCGCGATACGTTCGTAATCTGGCCGTGCTACGGGTGGTGGTGATTTGAATCGTGTGAGCCGAAAACAATACGAACGAGAAAAAATTCCGTCGTCTTATGTTTAAAAGAAAATTTCGCGACAATAATACGTACGACGGTCGCTTTCGAATCGTCGTTTATCAACCGATCGACGAATTCGATCTGTCCGTTAGAAAATAATGTACCTATTGTGTGTTGGCCGTTTTAAACGCGATACGGTTATCG
This sequence comes from Geopemphigus sp. TES_GeoC_2020, assembly GCA_025469175.1. Classification (NCBI taxonomy): domain Eukaryota; kingdom Metazoa; phylum Arthropoda; class Insecta; order Hemiptera; family Aphididae; genus Geopemphigus; species Geopemphigus sp. TES_GeoC_2020. The sequence goes on along the minus strand of JAIPRN010002832.1, from coordinate 15,429 downwards.
ATCGTTTTGTCCACTATTCGTGTATACTTCAAAATACGACCCGTATTTATCCGACGGTCGCGCGATACGTTATTGTTTCAACGTACCACCGTAGTTATCTATTAAAATTCCGCGTACGTACGCGTTTGGAAAGTGTTTATTAAAAATGGCGGTACATGTGAAGTATTTCCGAACGTTTTTGATTTCAATCGTCGCCGACTTTAAAATATATAGTGAATTCGAAATCTGTTACAACAACATATATATGTGTGTGTGTGCGTGTGTGGGCGTGTGCTCACTTACGGTGTTTCGCCGAGCTAATTAATTGCGTCATAAAACGAAATTAGCCTCGAAACGTTATTTTGCGTGAATATCGCGCGAAAAGATAAAAAAAAAAAATAAAACGTAAACACCGTTCCCTATCGTTTTACGTTAAACGGAATAATTTCGATCGTCGTTCGGGACAACGAACAAAGGCTTAAGTAACGAGAGTATTTCGAAAGAAATACAATTACGCGATTTCCAAACGCGTCTACGCCGTAGGTACGCTATCGTTGTTTGGATGCCATTGAACTTGTTACGACGTTAATAAGTGACTTTTATTCGGCCGATTCATTTTTGTTTCGATACTGTTTAAATAGTACCGTAGTGTTTTGAAGTCGACAATTGCGTAAGCTGTGTACGTGTATGTTACATCTACGTAAACACGCGCGTATTATATTAGACGGGAAATGTTCAAACCTCTAATTATTACGTTATTAGTCCCGCGAACGAAATAATATTCGTGTAACGAACAAACAGTCGTCGACTGGGTGAGGTGATTTCGGTACGGCGGAAATATTGTTGTTCGAAACATCGCCGACGAACCAACGCAAGTTAGATACGATTTTCCTAATGAAGTACTACCTGAAAACGATTGTATTATAGAAAAGCGTATTTCATAAATACGTTCGACAACGCGTCGTTAATAATTTACGTCCGGACGAAAATACGTCGATAACGTTCAAAAGAACGAAACGCTTTTGGAAAATAACGGCCACTCGGTTTTCGTCGACGAAATACCAGCGTATTATTTACGCGCGCGCGTTCTTATTTCTCAAATATCGTAAATTTTTGTCAAAATAATTTCGTTTTTTCCCTTCGACGACTGGTACACAACTACGTCATTTCGAGCGATATTGTGTACTTTGAACGTATTTTGGATTATTAAATTCACGGCGTTTCCCGATATTATTTGTCGCGATTATTGTAAAATGTGTGTAAACGCTATACATTTTAAAGCGTGACGAAAGCGCATTACACCTGAGTAAGTTTTCAAATAGCGAATTCGGTATATTTGAAACGTTTGTAAATTAAATTATTTGAATTTTTATCGCGGCGACATTCGTTACACAGTAAACGAATCGTATAGGCGTAAATACTTACGTAAATCGGATCTAATTTAAAAAAGTTTCGTTTTCGCGATTGTAGATAATTGTTCTATCGAAAACTCGTATTTTAATCGTAGCACGTGTTTTTCTTTCGAAAAACGCATAACGATCCGACCGAAAGTGTATTAAAAAAACCACGTGAAAAACGTCGACGATTTAATACGATTAACCTTAGGACGCGACAGGAACGCGTGTTTTCCGTTATTGTAGACGTAACTTGGGATTTGTGAAGTATTGTTCTTTTACCGACGTTCGTTAATTTTTATTATACGCTAAGGAATTGTCGCTTTTTTCGAAATAGTAAGTCCGTAAAGTACGAAAGGCCGAAAAACGACTTTTCAATTATCCCTTCAAATCGCGTTATTGTCCCGAGTCGAAAGCGTGCTCGAGCGTACACGCGTATAATCTCATTCGAACGGCACTTCCTTGACGTAAGCGCGCCGCCGACCGACGGTCAAAAAACTGTAACTCTCGGATCCGTCACCGACCGCAATTACGACGGGTGAGTGGGCGGTTACGTGACGTCGTCGTAAACTTTGTAACGCGCCGCGAACGTAGCCCGACGAAGAAACTTCGTGTTCGTAACACGCGTACGGTTTTTTTTTTTTTTTTGAAACAGAAAACAACCGTTTGTTCGCATAACCGAAAGAAACGTTTACGTAACATTCGTCCGGACTATTGAATCGTTTATTATATATATATATATATATTACGCGTATACGATATATGTTCCGGTAATTTCTTCGCGGATATGCGTCACCGAGCACGTGGTGCGCTAATATATTGTACGAAATTCGTCGGGTTTTTTTCACGTTAACTCGCGCGACGCTATCGTGTTTATTTACGCAATCGTACGATCGTACTTCTCGATATATATAGATATTTATATATAAGAATGGGACAACGATCTCGTCGGTTAAAGTTTTATTTCGTTCGGGTTTCGTCGTTTCGACGGGACAAATAAGCTCGTCGAAATAGTAGAAACAATCGCAGGACGGTTTGTTGTCTCGAGACCATGGGAACTTTGTTACGACAGATACCGTTATTTAACGTTTAATACGCTACGTCTTTGTACCAGCCGGTGCTCCGAAAAAATTCACCCGAGAAACGGACGTGTCGCGGAGGCACCGAACGCGTACTATCCACGATCGAACTCCCTCAAACACGACCGTTCTTTTCATATGGTCGGCCATTGACTTACGCCAAAGGAACGCGAACATTTCGGTCCGAAGCGGAAACGGTCGGAGTGTGTGTTCGAGGTGAGCATCCGGTCGCGATAGACCGACACGATTAACGACGGCGCTTATTATTCGCTATTAGTGTTTCCGAAACGTCGGATGCTTGGCCGTGTTCGAGTGTCGCGAATTTCCGATAACCGAAGAAGAATAACAGAAGAAAATTGGTCGGGTTGTCGAAATGTCGAGTATTTCGAAATTCCGTTAGCCAGAGAAAAACGTAATTTGTCGTCGACGTAGACGTTTCCGCCCAGGCGGGGTAACGTTTCGAATTTCCAATCGATCGCGCGTACGTTTTTTACGCGCCGAAAATACCGGGTCGTTAAATACGCGCACTCACCGACTTCGGATTTGGTGACCAAGAACCACGACTTCGAGTCCGGGCCCATCGGCAATTTAGAGCGCCGCGAGTCCGAGGGCGCCCGTGGCTTGGGCGTTACGTGACTCAGGAAATTGGCCACGGAACCGGGCAGGAACTGTTCGTCCGGGGCCAGCCATATCAGCGGTGCCCACCGGCGGACCATCTTCTCCGCTGTAACAGTTTTAACGAAAAAACCGGAACGGTCAAGTACGAGTGGGACGTTTTCGCGCTGAGACGATTACGCGATAACGGTGAACCCGTTTGAACGTTTGGACGACCAACGTGTCGTACCATAAACGCGTAAATAAATTACCGGTAAAGTTTTCGGCGTTGTCCACGCGGAATGTTCCGTTCGAATACGGGCGCGCGTAACGAAAGCTACGAAAACCGTTTGAAACGAAACTCGTTCCGCCGATGAGGACCTTTCTTTCAGAATCGTACGCCGTACACCGCGAGTATTATTACGGGAAATATCGCGCGTTTTCGACGTAGACATACTTTCCCCGAACCGCGACGTTTCGAGAACATTTCTCCATTTTTTTCCCCCTTTCGTTATTGTTTACCGCTAGACTAGTGGAAATTCGTTTATTAGGTCAAATCGATTCAGGTCTAAACATTAATTACGTTATTATTATTCTCGGCGACCGTCGTGGTCGTCGTAATTTATCGGTCTATGCACCTCTCTCTCTTTTCTACCAACCTATATATAAACACATTGTACGCGTTCGAAGTAGGCTGCATTTTTAACCTTGTCGCGAACGAGTTCATAATATAATTATATATATGTATACTACGCGATCGTTGAGAATAAAACAAATACTAATTAGTGATTATACTCGCCTAATGTAAATATACGGGAAGGCGTACGATTTTTTTTCATCGTTATTACGCGCGGTTGTATTTTCGTAGATATTTTAGAAAATTACGTCGCTCTTTTCGGAAGATTTCTTGAAAACGGAAAACACACGTTCGATTAACGAATATCGTTAACGTTTACGCGCCTGAATGTTCAACGAGATATTGAGATATTATTACGAACGTAATAACGGGTACGATAATAACATCCAAACGAAACAATATGTACGTTCGCTTATGAGCTTCGAGATTTTCGATTTGTTTCGATTGTCGGCGTCAGTAACAGTTTCGGAAACGACACGCGATATTTGTATTATTGTATTAGTATTAACTGCGCGTGAGTTAATTAATTTTGCGACTGTTTAAATCAAGTCGGTACGAAATAACGTACAAATTAAACGTTACCCGTGTTTTTTACGCTCGACTCGTTGTGGCCGTCATTCGAAAATGTAGGAAATTAAAATCGAACGTACACGTCTTCGTATAGTAACTTATAGTCGGACGTTACAAAACTACGAAAATTGCCTACGTCGAAAAGCGAAAACGGTATTTAACAAAAATTTCGCGTCGCTCTTTGGACCGAAATTTATCACGATTCGGATACGTTTGTATAAAAAGTGGACGTATTATTTCGTTAAAGCCGCCACATAAAATATCGTTTAAACGAAAAATAAACGTTACGTAATTGATACGTACGCGTATATATTTTTTTTTATAATCTTATCGCGTTCTATTTTTTTTTTTTTTTAATATCAACGTCGGATATAAAGTTTAAGCCGTTCCGTGTGCTATACGTGTACCTATATAATATAACGATACGATCGCGAGTACTGTTATTCGTGAAGAGGATATTTTTGTTATTGTAGATTTTCATAACGAAACTGGTTTGCGTCTGTAAAAAAAAATATTGTCCGCTTCGCCGTTAGTGTATTCAATTCCCGATCGAACACATCCGTCTGTCTAGCCGACGAGTTCAAAACTCATCGGTGAAGAGATTTCGAATAACAATAATCGCCTATATTTAGGTATAAATAGTTATTCAATCCGTATGGCCGTTTCACATTTAATGTATGACGCGTGCGCAGAATTTCACGACTACGAGCGCGATTGGTTAACGATATTTTCGCGTACTGGACGTGTACTCGATACGTAACGAGTATCTTACGCTTTAGCGCGATTACGAAGAAACCCGGGAATCCCGATTTTTTTCAAAATACCGGAATAATTTCGAAAAACGGTCCGGAAAAAAAACTTTAGGAATACACGACGCGGTAAACGTCGAAGTACCCGAATAGCTTTTATTTTTCACACTCGTTTCGCGCAGATACCGCCGTGAATATACGGCGGAATTGAATATCGTTACGTCGCGTGTGCACGTCGTACATGTATAAGAAAAAGACAGAAAAACCCGTCGTTCCCATACGTATAATAACGCGTGCACACGCGTTTCCGAAACCGGAAGTCGAAAACGGTTAGGTTATAATTAATGTCGGCTTAATTCGGAAAAAAATAATAATTACACGAACTTGGAGGAGTGAAACGATTTTAACGCGTTCGCTTCCACAGCGACGCGGTCGCGCAATTCCGATCGGAAAATTTCCTAAATTTCCCCTCCCCCCGATTTCGAGACGAATCGCTTTCTAAACGCGCCAACCGTATTTAATCGAAATGCTTGTAAAGCGAACGTTTCGTTTATCGTAATCACAATTTTCGGTTGGTTTAAACAAACTAAAAATATTAGGTCTACGCAGTGTCCCCCGATGTCTTTTGACGCCGTTTTCGCTCAACTCCAGAATTCCAAGCCTCCCTTGCCATTGTCGTCATCGTCGTCGTCTCAAACAGTGTATTTTTGGAGAGAAACCGTTTCGAAAATACGCCGTAAAAATGAAAATCACTTAACTGTAAATCGAGGCGGCCGCGTAATCGGGAAACTCGTTGGCCGAAGGGGAGGACACGGTCGCCGCGACATGGAACGACTGCGACGGCGACTGTTTGCCGTAGTTGTCGTCGTCGTCGACGATCTCGTTGTCCGTCAACCACCGATCGTCGTGATCGCCACCGCCACCGTCGCCGCCGCCGCCACTGCCGCCACCACCGACGACAAAGTCTCTGGCTAATCTCCGCCGTCGCCATCGGACAACCGGGTCGTGTTCGTCGATCGTGCCCGCGGTCGACGACCACGCGACCACCGACCACAGCAGCGACAACGTCAGCAGCAGCAGCAGCAGCCGCCGCGGCGTCGGACTCAGGTCGACGACGAGCTCCGGACGCGCGGCTCGCCTTGTCCTCCGGTCCATGAGCGCGACGATCGCCGACGGCCAATCTCATAGTTCACATCGGTCGCCGGCGCGATCGCGCGACGTCCATATAATAACGGATTGTCCGATTTCGTTCGGTGTTCGCGTACCCGGGGGAGGACGCCGTTCCGCCGTGAAAGTCGCGCGATCAGACGTACCGGTACGGCTGAACTGGACCGGCGTCTTCGGCGACGGTCGCTTTTAAAAACGCCGGCCGCGTGTATTTGGCACTTTCACTGTGCGCGCGCGTTCGGACGGCGGCGTGGAAGGGCGCGCCAGACGACGCGGATTTTTCGCTAAAATGTCAATACCGTCGTTACGCTACAATAACGAACGAACGAACGTCCCGCACGATTTCCGCGGATCCGTCCCGTAAACGCCGTTCGTGACGCGGACCACGTTTCCTCGACGCATTTCGGATTGTGTGTATTAACCACGTCGAGTTCGTCGGCAACCGAAATCACTAACTAGTACGTGACGTCTGAACGAACGAAGAACCGCGTTAGCCGCGTCCTACGCCACACCGCAAACGTTACGCTAACGTGGACGGTTTTTGGAACGTTTACGAAAACGTAATTTTTTCCACCGTGAACGAAAAACGGTTCCTGTACCCTACCAACAATATTGGACGCCACGAATCCGATCGCGTCCCCGAACACTCGATATAACGTACGAATCTGGTCGTCGAGCTTCGGGAAAAAAATCCGTCGATCCAAATTACCAAAAGTTTAACCGTAAGACCACGAGAAACGTACAGGAGACGGGACATATCGTTCGACAACTCTACCTATCCTTGCGGCGAAGAGCCGCGAAATTCGTGCGGAAACGACCGCGGCGTACCGGCCGACGAACGTTTTCCGTCTCATTCCCCCCCTCCCCATCCCGTTTCTTCGTCTTTAAGGCCACCTCGCACCGCCGCACGTATCGCGCGACATATTATTGCGTAGATTTCCCTATTCCGGCCGAACTAGGCCGCGCGATTATAACTGTGCCGCCGTATTACCACGCGCGGCGATGGCCGACATTTCGATTTCGAGATTTTCAACGAAAAAAAAAAATAACGAATAATTTATTACCTAAAGACCGCGAGCGTTTATATATCGTTTCCCGACGACGGCGGTTAGCCTGGAGCAGTGAGACGCGCTATAAGGTCTATTTTCGAGTATTTTCGTTCCGGTGTTCGTATGATTATTGTTTATATATATATATATAAAATGTTTCGATTTAACGATTTTCAAAAACGGCGAATAATAATAAACAATAACAGTCGTGCGGTCTCGTTTTCGATTGTAGGCCGTCACGTGATAATATAGGATACACTCTTACAAATCGACCGCCGCCTATATATACACGTATAATACGACGTATCGTATTATTATTATTATTATAGAGGACACGCGCGAACGTTTCGAACTGGAAATCGTCCCTATTAATTATTATTACCTATTTCGAATTCCCGAAACCGGGCGTTATAACGGGTAAAAAGTTCGAATCGAACCGACGAGTTCGGCGATTTCCGACGGTTTTTTGTTTCGTATATTATAAATTCGATAAGTCGTTTTCACGTTTTTTCAAACGTGCCCGAAAACTTTTGATTAAGTCGAGTCATTTTTTTCAACTCGACGAACCGAAAAACAAAATTCGAAAACCGTTCTGACCGATTCCCGCGACGTAACGCGAATTTAACTCTTACCCCCACAAATTCGATTCCCGACATTAACGGTCGATATTTTAATATTATTATCGACAATACGTATATATTCATACATACCAAACGCTAAGCGACAGCCGTTTATTATAACGCGCGCGGTTTTTTTTATTTTGAAATAAACGCGTATTTTTACGTAGAATCTCTTTCGCGATATTAAACGCGTAGAAAGTCAACGTCCGCCAGTGAATATAATACGTACAGTAACCATATAAATCAGTCAGCGGAAGCTTTATATGTATATTACGACGATCGCGATTTCTATTTTGTACGACGATATCGGTACGCGTAGTGTTGGCCGCCATTGCCAACGCGCTTGTAAATAAATATATATATATATATAGCGAAGACGTGGACATACGTAAACGTATATTTATTTACCCGTTTTTATTTTAATATCTTCCGCGTTGCGTTCGTATAATGTCAACACTAACGTCCGTTTTACTCTCCCGTTATTCTCCGAACGATTTACCGACGTTCGAAATATTTTTATTACCGAACCCGGTCTGTCATAATATTTCACTATGTTACGCGGTTCGTGCTGCGGTCTTTGTCCCCCGCGAACGATATTATCACGACAATATACGACGAATATCGTGCGGGCGATACGAGAAACGAAGTCGCGCTTGTTGAGAATTCAGTTACAGACGCGTTCAAACGAAAACAGATTGCGGACCTTCGGAGCTCTTCTACCCCGAAAATTGAACGTTTATATCACGTGGTCTATTCGATTTGTTATCGCGTGTTCCGTGAAATAGCAATTTTCGCGACACGTTCGAAAATGTATCGATTTAATTTTTGCGCTGTGCGTGGCGACAAGCCTGCAGCAGAACGTACCGCGGCGTAATTAATGTAAATCAAAGAGCGCGCTATCGATTTCCGTTCATAAATAACTGCCGACTACGAGAATACTTCGCGCGTCGATGTCTGTACGAATCGTCCTTATCGAACGTTACGCTGTATTTTTGTCGCAAGTAGCGCAGATAGCGTTTCGCGTTATGTCAGTTTTACACGGGCGACATGTTTTCGTTAGCCTTTATGGAAACCGTCGTACGGTTACCGTATTTGTCGGGCACGTCGATTTCGCAACAAGATCCCGACACAAAAGTACGGCGAAAAATATGTAGAAAATTACGAAAACTCGCTATCGAAATATATCGACGACGTCAATATCGTGTCCGTGGTCTCGAACCACGTTTGCCTAACGTAATTCGACGCCTCGTTACGATATTGATTTTCAATTAAAACACCGCGTAATCCTCGCCGTCAATGTTTTATAGGCCGCGGTTTCTTAATAGGTTAATTTACTCGGTTTAACCTTTACCGTTTTGTATCGTATAGATTAAATACAGTTTTTACCCGACACCCCGTCGCCTTGCGTCCAAGTACTACCGCTACTTACGAAAACAATATAATATTCGTCGCGCGGCACCGCCGTACTATCGCGTTCTTGAAAAGAGCACGATTCTGCACGAATGTATTTACGGCTCGTGTACACAACAACGTCGGCGAATATTTACAGCCGGGGGACACGTTCCGTAGTAAAAGACCGTACGTTTATTGATTGCCAGCGTTACTAAATTTCTTAATATCGCTTTTGTATTTTCGTAACGTCGTTTCTGACAACCATTAAAAATCGAAGAACCGACTCCGTATATATATATATACAAGCGTTTCGCGACGCAATCAATTTGATCGAATTGAAAGTTCGGCGTATCCGCGATAATCAATAAATGAAGTTTTCGAACGAATCAACAATGACGAAATAGTGTGAAATTACGGTCGAGTCTATCGTTATGAAACGCGGGAAATTACGTAACTTACGTTTAATAAATATCCGACGACTTTTTACATTGGCCTTTGTTACGACGACGAGATAGCGAAGTTGAAAACAGTCTATCAAACACGGGTCCTATTGGCGCAACTTACATCGTGATTGGTCGAGCAGTTTTCGAGGATATCGCGGGAAAATTTCGTTTTTCAATTTTACGGACGCGCATATATATTTATCCGAAAATATAGAACGAGTTCCGGTGTTCGCGAAAATATACGATAATGTACCGCGGTTACGCGATAATAGGTTGCATCATAAGCGTACAAAACAAAAAGCTTTATACGCAACGCGTCCACCCCCGGGGTACTATAGCGTTTGTTTTCCCGAAACGTGTCATAATTCGCGCGGTCCCCCAATTACGACCACGTTTGGTCCGTGTACGATATTTTTCGAAAAAAAAAAAATTATAACTCGGTCAGTCATCGCGGAGCTGCCATCAAAAATCAATTGTTCCGTTCGTGTTTATCTATCGTAATACGGCTTCTACATAATTAAATGACCCACTTGCGCGCGAGACGTGTGAACGTAAACGTACGGAATACTAATAGTTCGCGAACAATCGATACAAAAAAAAAAACGATAGCGCGTACCGGCTATTATTTTCCGTCTCCCTCGTTGGTTCTACTTACGCCGCCGATTTCGTAGACTATAATTTATTAATAGTGGCCGGCTCGTTTCCACTACGATGTAAACACACGACCGACGGAATCGCGTCGTGTCAAGGTTGTTACGATTTTCACGCGGCCGGGGGAAATCTCGAATTTCTTCTCACCATCGAGAGCCTAATCGGAGCGAAGCGCATCTCTTACGTACATTTATGTTTACTTCCGTCGTACGCACACGACTTTCGTTCGGGTTTTACGATTATTTCGGATAATTTCTCGTCTCTACGGATTTTACACGCACGGCAGTTGGCTCGCGTAATATTATTATTATTAGGTACCGCGATATTTGTTTTTACACGCGCGAAACCGTATATTTTGTACATTCACTGGGCGTATTGACTAGTACTTACACAAACCATAAGCGAATCCAAGGTCCTTTAACGATTGAAACACTCGCAACATTTTAGTTTCGTTAAACTATTTGATATTGTAAACGTACGTATTGATTCGTTCATATTGGCAAAGGTCGATATCGTTGTCCGTCAAATATACCTTACTCCGTAACGCACGCGTTAAACTTTGTTCGATCGTTTCGTCGGCTTTATTTATTTATTATTCGTTCGATAATCGGCGCGTAATAGAATAATAATAATAGGCTAGCGGTCGGCCACCGATGTGACGGATCAGACGAGCGGCTATGTTGCGTTATCATTTTGATCGTATTCGAAAAACGGTTTTGAACGACGCTAGCGAATTATTATTGTTATTATTGTAATTATCGAATACGATAAACGGCGTTTATGTGCGTTTGTATTACATTTTGAAAACAAAAAACAAAAAATTATCCGCGCCCGAAAGGAATTTAACGATTTAATCGGAGGGGTTTTTCGCGATTACGCTTAAACTCGAACTACCGGATAAAATCGAAAAACAAGTCGAACGATGGTACCGGACTAGTTACAATTTGCCACCGGAACGTCAGATAACGCACGTCGAGATCGTTCGAACGGTCTTATTACGTGAAAAAATGTTCAAGGGTGACGAAAAAAACATCGCGTGTCATTATAAAACCAAAACGCTCTTTGCGTCGCCAATAAAACGACACGATTTTCGAATAACGGTGACGTTTATTTAATTGTTCGTTCGGCCAAGGCCAAGTTAAACGAATTAACCCGTCAAGTCGGCGCGAAAATACGTAAACGTTACCGATAGTTTTTTCTCGAATTAAAAAAACAATATTGTTCACCGAAGGTTGGCAATTTTGCCCAGTGCTCCCCCCCCCAGCACACGGTGTACACTAAATACGGCGCGCGTTCAATATTTGCATTTCGTATCATCTTTAATACCGTATTAATTTGTTCAGGGTTACCGTACTGTAATGGACACGTTGTTTACCGAATCAAAAACAGTTCGACAACAAACTGTGTAGCGCGAATATTAAATATCCGAAATTATTTACCCGATATATGGCGATATGATATTTGTTTTTGTCGTTCGTTAAAATTTAACGCACGAAACGAATCGAAACCTTGAATAATATATACTGAAAACTCAGTACACGACGTTGTAGAAAGTACGAAATATCGAATTCTCGAATATGTAACGAAACGTTATTCAAATGTTGTATCGTAATGAAATAGATATACTTGGCGTCCGTTCAAAATGCGTTGCCGAAATATTTGTGTTATTGTTTATACTCTCTCTTCTCCCTCGACAATAATTGTTGTTTTCGAACGTTCAACGTTAAACTTACAGTTTAAAATGTCGTTCTGATTCGCTTTACACGGCCCGTGAAATTTTCGATCGTCAAAAATATTCCTCGTAAAAAACGAACTATCGGTAAAACGTGTTGTTGGTCCAATAAATAGTACCATATGTATACATACTCGTATACCGTTCTGTTATTTTCCGTTCGAGGACGCGATTTTCAAAATATTTTGTGTACTACCTCTCTGGTCCAATTACGCTCGTCGTTCAGAAACATATTATAATACAAATCGTCGCGGTTACGTCGGTCGTATTTAATCATAAAACTCGTTCCGAACGACGAAAATGTCGAGCCGAATTTCGGTTCGGCCGAAACATTCAAGTTCAACAATATATCGCGTCTAATCGTTTTGTTCGGCGTAAATAACGCGTGTCGTTTTCGACTTAACGAAAAATTTGAGGAATTTAAAACCTATTTGTGTCGAACGTACGATTTATGCGAACGCGGTACGCGAAACGTTTCGAAAACGTTTTCAAACGACATTTATCGTCATAAACACGACGTTTGTATATTAACGATCCTATCGGATCGGTTAAGGTCCGTTTTTCAATGATTTTGTCGACAACGTTCACTTTTAACCCAGATTTAGAAACCCTTTCCCGAATCATCGGATTACGTTATATTTTCTTTCTCAATACGTACTTACGGGCGAATAATAATTTACATTGTAGACCTTCGGTTGAAGTTCGTTCACAATTCGACATATGTGGCTAGCAAATTAATCCGTGGTATTGTAACGCTATTTCGTTTACGTATTTTGGAAGGCACGAAAATTTCACAATTTATTTAATAACCGCGAACGTAAATTAATACGAAAATTAAACGTACGAGTATATTTATATATGCGTACGTACACTCTAACGGTTTTGTGGAACGTGATTTCGTACTGGTCGAAATCATTGCGTAAGTACGTTTACCCGCTTTATGGATCTTATTTCGTTAAATTAATTTTTAAGTAGTCCTCGACGCTCCGCAGCGTTATATTATGAATACAATTCCCGTACAAGCGACGGTCCAAAAACGAAGATGACCGTTACGATTTCACGTCGGCGGTATTTTTGAATAGAATTTCAACGGCGATAGTTCGATAGATTCGAAACGCGAAGCATTTTTACGGTCCGCCGTCGTTCGTATACGTGTATTTTTTTTGTTTGGACGTTTTACCGCGTTCGGAAATCAGAAAAACGCGTATTCCGACGTGTCGGAGAAATTAAATTTAGACCGAACGTTGTACGCGTTTCGTAGTGATTTTTACGAATATATCGTTAACGCGCGCGGTTTTTCGGATGAAATTTTTTGAACGATTTGTACAAAAAGGACACGTCACCCGATCGCTGTATACATTACGCGCCGTGGCACCTCATTCGAGTAATCCGTTTTCGTACATAAATCTTGGCACCTATGCACGCGCACGTTCGCGTATAATTTTGACGCGTAATTTCCCGTATTCTATTCGCGCCAGCGTGTGCACCTTAGTGTTTGCGTCATACACGTCGTATGCTAACGACATTGTATATATTTGTACGAGCTTTGTGTTTATTTACGAACGCGAACATTCGCGGGACTCAACGTACGCGTCGTATAATATCTATCATCGCCGTTCTCGATGCATTATGATTTCTAAGCCACAAAAGTGCCATATATATATATATACGCTATGTACACGCAAAAACGACAGAAATTATTATACTTCCCGTATTTCGTCCAACTATGTCGATATATGATAAATCCGAGATTATTTTCGACGATTTTGTTGGATTTCCATCGACGCCTTTTTAAACGAAATATATATATAAATAAATAATCGATATCGATAAACATAGCGGAAATATAAGCTATATATATATATGTGTGTGTGTTTGTGTGTAGAAAATTATAAAGAAAATCCACTTAAATATTTACAAAAGAAAAAACGTATAATCGTCAAAAACGTATTGTTGAAAAATCGTACGTACTCGCTTAGTAAACTTTGGTTAATACGACATAAACCGGACTCTGTATCAGACGGATTCGAATTATAACGCGATAGCGATGCGTACATATTCACTGTGACCACCGCTCGTGTACTTAAAAAAAAAAAAAAAACGTTTACCAAATTTACAACTATACATTACGTTCCTCGTATATTTTGTTTTAACGAACGTTCGTTTCGTAAACGACAGTTCATCGAGTTCTCCAAATTTTCCTGTCGATTGGAAAAGTTATCGAGAGCAAATCGAATTATCGTAACGTTTTACGCGCGCACACAATACGTCAAAATTGCGTTTATCTCGTGACTTCAAAATTCTCTACCCCGACCACTTTCTCGATTTTCCGAAATCTTCGTCGTCAATTTACGTCTTCCTTACTCAACGTTCCCTATCGTAGTTTACTTTTTTTTTCGCGGTACGAATAGTTTCGTAGATTACCGTTACACTTATCGTGTTTTTTATACTTTAAGTTACTTTGTGTAGTTCTTAATACAAACGTTCGCAAACCCGTCAAAGTGTTTAGCGAAAATTTCCCCGCAAAAAAAAAAGTTAAATACATTAATACCATAATTGCCGAATACGCCGATGACAAAGTCATCTATGCCTTTCATTCTGATCCACAAGTAGCCTCTTCATTCATACAAAATCATTTAAACTTTCTGTCTCCTTGGTATTCCCGTTGGCGGGTAAAAATCAACAAATCAAAATCTACCCACACAGTATTCACACTAAGAAAAGGTCAATCAACTCCAATCTTTCTAAGCAACAAACAAATATCCTCCTCAGACACAGTCAAATACCTAGGCTTATCACTTGATAAAAAACTAAACTGGTCCAATCACATCCAAAAAACTAAAATTGCCTTGAACCTCAGACTATCCCTGCTTAAAAATATCCTTATGAAATCCTCGAAACTCAACTTAAAAACAAAAATTCTCATTTACAACCTATTCCTAAAGCCCATCTGGACCTATGGGACACATCTAGCTCTGGGGCACCGCCAAAAATTCCAACACAAACAAAATACAAACATTCCAATCAAAAATACTCCGTATAATAACGAACGCCCCTCCATATATATCCAATCACACCTTCCACAAAGATTTAAACATACCACCTATCCAAGAAACCGCCAAAATTTTCTATAAAAACTTTCACTCCCGCCTTCTTCAACACTCTAATCCCCTCATCTTAAAACTCTCCTCCAAATCCTCCCCGAAGACTGAAGCGACAGTGGCCACGAGACTTACTACAGTTATAATTTATATTTAAATAAATCCCGCTGAAGTGCCATCATTTGGATGGCGTCTTCAATTCACGACTCTCACACAACCCTCTCCACCAATCGGCTTATTGTCACCAAAAAAGAACAGATTGTTGATTATTC
>JAIPRN010002831.1:0-26337 GCA_025469175.1 Geopemphigus sp. TES_GeoC_2020 | reverse complement strand
CACACACCCACACACACCCCCACACACACACACACACACACACACACACACACACACACACACACACACACACACACACACACACACACACACACACACACACACACACTCGAGCTTAGCGACTACGATATCAAATCGATAACATGTGGCGACATTTTCGCGAATCTTTCAGCGCGCGCGCGTCTGTGTATTCGTAAAACGTACGTATAATTAGGCGATATTTTCCGCGTACGTGTGTGCGCGTGCGTGTATAACCGTATTAAAAAAAAAAAACGCCGCGCAAATACCCGCCGGGTAGTGTAATGGGGCTCGTCGAGCCATTTACATTATTTACGCGAAACGCGCCCCGGGGTTAGGCGGAAATAAAACTAACGTAATGACCCGTAATGTTCGGCCGCGTATAATTATTTATCCTATCGTAGACGACGGTACGATAATGCCCCTACCTTCGGTAGTGTACGTATTCCGTTTATATTTCGTATCCCCGATACAAGTAGCGCGCGCGTGACGCCGTGAAATGTCGACGTGTCGCCGTTATTATTTTTTATTATTATTATTCGTACGGTTAAACACGTTTCGCAAATAGGCCGAGTTTACAATCGTCGGAATTATCTCTAAACGAAGCGCGTTTTTTGCGTTCTCCCCCCTTAAATAAAACACCCCCCTACCGTGTCGTACAACGGAGTGACGTCGCGAAATAACGTCGGAGATAATCGAACGCGAGTTATCATCACCGACACGTCCGGCAGGTACGGTTCGATTTTATTCGACTTTAGTGGCGAATCCGTCCAGGGAACGGAGCGAGACGAGTAATACGTTTTTTAAATTTACGACGAATCGCACCGGGGGGGGGGGACGTGTGTGGTAACGCGCGTTATTGACGCCGTCGGTAACTCCCGCCCGGGGGAATTAATTGCGTCGTGTACTTGACAACGTGTCCGTCTATATTCCGCATTATTTCCGGGCGACGCTAACGGTTCGTTCGAACGAAACATTGTTCCGGCGGTAATTCGAACAAAGCTTCGGAATAACGGTTTCGTAATTAATGAAAGTAACAAATATTCGGTCATTTCGACGTAACTGTCGACAAAATTAATCTTTGTCAAGCCGACAAGATATTCGCCCGGCTCTCTATTATGCGCGATTTTTGCCGAGTCAACCCCTATAATTATTACATTCACGGCGAATTTCCGCGCCGCGCGGCGTCCCGTGTACGATGCGAAAATGCCGCTTTGTCGATCCGTCATCAAACGCGATTAGTTTCGAAATTAACGCGCGCTTTTCTATACGACACGTTACAACCAAGTCGTTAGTACTTGCCGGATCCAAAAGTAAGCATTCGGAAATGTACGGTAATATTTGTCGTGTCGCCGCGGGATACGTTTCGGTAGGACGACGCGCCGTCACGTCCGACCACCAGTAGTCGATTGACAGTACCGATTGACGCGACGATTTGCGGACGAGCGCGGGACGCGATTTCTGTTCGGAACATTTCGCCACTTAACGATTCGAGCGAAACGATCGCTGCGCCAAGATAGGCGTAAACCGAAAGTTGCGTGCGCCGATACGGGCCGTACGCAATATTTCTGTATAGAAATAATAAAGCCCGAAAAGCGCGGCGGCGTTCGACCGAATTGTTTCGCCGTTGTTCACGGAACGGAACGTTATCGGTTTTACGGGTAGTATCAAAAGCACCCTCCCGGAGGAGCGCGGAAAAAAATGGCCGATTTTTCAGCCTAAACCCATCCGACCGAAAACGGGCCCGGGGTAGGGAATTCCGGTACGTCAGTCAGATTAACAATCATACAACTCTCGACACCGGCGCGCGTTTATAAATAATACGCTTTCAAAGTGTTCGCCCCGGTACACAATAATATTCGTACATATTCGTGTAGCGCGCTTTGGTCAATCGACGAACAATAATAACATTACGATAACGTTACCGATCGATCGCCCCGGCGGTTGACGTTTTACGACGATAAAGTACGAGTGAGTCGGTTTTTTTTTTCGCCTCGAAACGCGTCCGTTACGACGACCGGTTTCCATCGAATCCCCCAACGAACCGTCGCTAGTAACTAACGGACGCCGATCGGCCGCGTACGATTGTTGTACCGTTGGTTTTTTTACGGAAAATGTCCGTCGACGATGAATTAACAGCGACGAGACGTTTTGTCCGAGTGTTAAAATCGTGTATGGACGACACCGTTCGTCATCCACCGTTTCGTTTCAACCGCGTACAGTTAGGCACGTTCCACAATTGATCCGGTGCTGACAACGTCGGCTCATTACCGAATGTTCGGTGGGAAACGACGATAGATTCCGCGAGTCGTACGACGACGGGTTGGCGTCGAACAACGGTATTATTTACTTGGGCGGTAAACGATACGCACGAACACGAAAGGTGCCGACGACGAGCGCGCGTCGTTTAACGTACGATTATTATTGTTTAATTTTTATTATTATTGTCGTCCGCCCATCGTATTATACGTACAGGCGCCTCCGCCGTAGAACGCGTTACACAAAACGCGACACGACATAATGCAATATAATACAATTACGTTATTATTATTACTGTCGCGGTGTACGGCGGCGGCGGCGGTGGCGGTGGTGGTGATGGTGGCGAGTCGCGCAACTGGTGTCGTACGTATTGTGAGCGATTATCATATTCGGGACGACGCGATTTGTTTACGGCCTTTCCGAGCGGATTACACTTTACGAATCCTAATCGTTCAAGTAGACAACAAAAGAACACCGCGGAGAATCCAATTGTGCCGTCGTCATCGTTCTGAGCGGGGCGCGCAAAGGCCGCGCGACCACCACACGCGTAATACGCGTATAATAGTCATGTGCTCACGGTATATAACGCGTACGAGACGATCGGCGCGTGTAGCGTACGCGCGGCATGGGACGTACTTACGATGTCGTACCTTGTGTATATGTACGTACGTACGTACGTATGTATGTATACGTGTAGTAGATAAAAGCGTGACGGACGAAAAAACACAGTCGAAAAGAACGGGGGGGTTGGGAAGAGGGAAGAAATATGAAAGGAAGAAATATGTTAATTCTCCATTAATCATACGATCGAGGTAAAACGTGATGTATAATAATTACCGTCGTCGCGCGACTGCGTACCGTAAATATATTCCGGAGAGAAAAATAGGAGGCCTGCGGTGGCGATGGCGAGTTGAAGGGGGGAAGAAATTAAAAATACCGATTGCCGCGTAGCGGGGACGGCGCGCGGGATATTCGTACTACGCGCAGGGCGGGAAAAATAATGAGACCGAGTTAGATATTCGCCGCGCCGCGTATATACGGGGAAATCTCCCCCCCCTCCTCGGGAAAAAATGAAAAAGAAAAGAACCTACGGGGCGCGGCGGATACTGCTGTGCAGCGTCGACGGTTCGTGGGCGGGAGCGGCGAACGGATGAAAGTAATGGGTGAAGTTTTGTTAATTACTCTTCCGTTCTTGTTGATGAAATAAAAGCTAGGGACACGGCCGCTGCCGAACCCCACCCCCCCACCACCCGTCACTCGCCATAACTGCCAACCCGTCGTCGGGATCGAGAATGGTGAGGAATTTGGGAGGGGGGGGGAGCGCTCTAAGAAATTATAAGTTAGCTGCATCCGGTCGTCCGGCCTCGGTGTTCACACCCTCCATACTTAATTACTCGGAATAATTTGTCTTCGCCTTTCCCGAAATCATAAATTTTTTTCACCCTATTCCCCGCCGCCGTCGACGACGACTCTCGTCCCGCCCATCGCGCCAAAGCCGCCCGACCACCCGGCCGAGGGACAAAAACCCGTCGCGGGAAACGCAATGCCATTACGAAACTTTACCCGGATGCCCAGCCGGGGGCTCGCGCAGGAACAGCGACAATTGCAAACAAAATGAACGCGGCGGAGCGGGGCCGGGTCGGCGAAAAACCCGAGTCGCCCCAGTAATTTTTGCGCTCGCGATGTACAATCCACGCGCGTGTAATCGTAGGTGCGCGTAAACCCGCCGTCGTTGATTATCGTGTTTTGGGTCAACAAGTACGCTCATCCATCCATCCCAGGGCGTAACGGGTTATTTCGAAATTTTTTTTCACGGTCTTTCGGGCAATATTTTTCTACCGCTACCTAAGTACAACAACACTTCACGTACGCCCGGAGTTTTTCTTTTACCTAAACAACACGCGTCGTTTAAACATCGCGTTCGGAACGGGTACGAAGCGACGTCTCCTAAATTGAAGACGGTCCAGCATAACGCGGACGACAATCCCCCGACGTGCCGTCGTCAATGTTCGCGACGAGCCTGTCACGGCGCTCGAATTTTCGATTACGTTTCGTACTACGTCCGCTTTCGTCGGGCGATCCGGCGTTGTCCGGTTGTGTCGACACATTCGCGACGTCCGAACGGCCACGCGGTTACGTCGTCGAACAACGGCCGATAGCGTTTGTCGGTATAGACTTTTCGAACGCTCCGCCGTGTTCACCGACGAAACTATCGTCGGACGCGTACGCGCGAATTTCGTGCCAGAACAAACCCGACGAAAATCGATTGCCGCCGACGCGTCGTCGTACTTACGGCCGCGGGGGAACAACTCGCGCAAACACCGAACGGGGCAATTATTTCCCGGGGGGGGAGAAAATGTGTCGACTTCACGTTAAGCGCGTACCTATACGCGCAATTTTTTCCTCGGGGACCGCGAACGGTCTCTTTTTTTTTTTTTTGGCGTTCGGTTTTCGATTCGGCGCGTAGATAGTAATTGAAATTGTCAGAAACAGCGGTATATAACGCGTTCGAGACTTGCGCAACCCTTCGCGCGCAAAAACTAACTGTCAAAAACATCAGCCGCCCGGATCTCCACGTGTTCGGGCGACAACGGTACACATTCCGTTCCATTGTCAAATAACGCCGTCCCGCCGTCACATTATGCGTTCCCTAAACGCGGAAAGCGCGCGTAATGTTTTAAACACGGCGAACGAGCTCGGTAAATACGCGTCGGCCGTTCTACACGTACGAATGCGGCGGCGATTACTTCCCCTCTTCCCCATTCGCCGGTAACCCGACGACAAACGCGCGACGGGATTACGGGCGGGCCGCTGACCGGAGACCGACGAGTTTTCGTATCCGCCGTTACGGAGGGTTCGGCCACGAACCGGTTTCCGCGTGGATTTTGCAACGAGTAATTCGTTCCCGCGGACCGGTGGCAAATTACGTACCGAAATCAGACGGGTCGGTCCGCGCCCGTCGAATGGGAATCGTATTTCGCCGCCCCGACGGAACTGCGGACTATCGCGTCAAGTCGACGGATACGACGTCGACGACGACATAATCCCCAGTACGTTTATTGCGTAACGTTACCGCGGCACGGTACGCCGGCGGGTATCGTACATATCGTTACTATTTGCGCCAGCGAGTATACAGATTATTTTCGAGTTCGGCCACAAAAATAACCGACTGTTTCGCCGACACGGTTGTGGGGTCGATTGAATCGGGCGATTCGGTCAAGTAGACTAAACGCGTTCTCGGCTACGTTTATTCGTCCGTTGTTATCGTATATATTTTTATAATGACACGACGATTCCGTTTCGCGTACAATTTTATTTCGTCGACAAACGGACCCGTTTACAATTCGTATACCGACTATGGCGCTCATTAAAAATCGCCAACCACTAGCCACTTTATTTTCGTACGGAATCGGAATGTTTCCATTTCGCTAAAGGCTTCTCAACAACCACCGTATAACGTAACAATACTCGGCTGTGTATCGTTCGTTTCGCCGCACACAAGTACGCGTCGCTATCGGTACGAAAAATTTGTTTTTAATACAGTTAAGTACTCCTACTTGTATTAAACATCCTCGGCCGTCATTTTTATATAAATGTACATTGTATGATCTTACGATAACCTTTAACCTTTATTCACTATTTACGATCGTAGCAATTTATAAGCGCGTACGTATTATACAATAATGATACTATAACGATCACAATGGTCGGAAATAATACGATATTTATTTCGAAACTATATCCGCCTTTCGTATTTATATTTAAACAAATATCCGCCACGATACGCGAGATAATAGGACGTTACGCGCGAAAGACAAATATTTATTAACTTATCAACTCGTGTTACTTCTCGTTTTTCTGGGCTCTCTCTTCCTCTCGGACTACATCAACGTCCTAAACGTACTTCGTCAAATAATCGATTTAATTTACGACCCGGCGTTATTTATGGAAAATCTCACGAATCGCTAACGCGATATTTCTCGAAACGATCACGTCGTTATCGTCATACGAAATCGATTACGATTGAACGTGCCGTGTTCAGCGTACGAACGTCGAAAATAATACGACGCTATACGTGTAAGTTACGAGCGTAACGACGAATTTCGTACGGATTATTTCGCGACGAAATGTATGGGAAAAACTCGGGACGAAACGCGTGGAGAATAGTTCGTAAATGGACGAGCCGTAAAAACGAAACCGGGCCGTGTAGACCGCGTTTACTAAAGTGACGAAGAACGGGAATAACTGTTTCGTTGGCCGAACTCGACGCGAAATATAAATAAACGCGAACGGAACGGTCCAGTGGAAAAACGGACGACAACACGAACGCGACTTCTCGGCAGACGGATACACGGTGTTTTTATATCGTCCCGACGTTAGGGCGAGTGGGCAAAAGAGACAAAAGAGGACGATCGCGTAACGATAAACGATCGTGAATCGGTATAGTTTTTCGAAAATGTCGCGGGCCACAACGGTTTCGGACGTTACACGGATGGTCGCGTATGTACGGGACGGGGTTTGTGAATGTGTGTGTGTGTGTGGGGGGGAGGGAGGGATTACGATAAAAATTGCAAAATAAAGACTTTCGGACGTGTTCAGCTGTTTCGGAACGACGATTGCACATTTAACGCGATATATACGTACGTACGTATACGGTTACAAACTTATACACACACACACACACAAACATACATTCGCGTGTCGTCGTCGTGTCGACCCGCGCGAAGGCAGATGCGGAACGTCGTGCGGCGGGGGCGACGGCGGGGAGGTTAAGTATACGGTCGTGGCACGGAGGGGGTACGGTAAATGTATCGACGGCAGCCATTCTATACGTACGACGTATAATATTTATATATATAAATATACTAGGAATCGGCAGCGGCCGCGGCCGCGGTGTGCGCGCGCGAACCCTTCATAATAAATCAGGGCCAGGTGTGTCGGGTTTTTGTGTGTCAACGCCGGCGGGGGGTTTATACCTACCACGGCCATAGTCGCCGCTGATGACATTACACAACGGGCTCCCGGGTTTTACTTTTTCTCTCTCTCTCTCTCTCTCTCTTTCTCTGTCTCGTTTCGTTCTCCTCCTCCTCCTCCTCCTCTCGTGGGGTGATTTTCAATCCCTCGGCCCCCATAGCTTACACGAATATATAATAATACACACGCACGTACGCACGCATCCTTCGTATAACCGAACTCCGTCCCCCTCTTCCTCGGATAGTCCGCTTTGCCTGTGTTCTCGAGCCGCGCCCGTACACGCGGATTATAAATCCGTGCATCCTGTGCAGCAACAGCAACAGCAGCAGCCCGCAGGATTCTGATCCCTTCGATCCCCGCCACCGCACGTCTACCTCTAAACTCGCATCCCTTGAGTAGGATATGGTAGACACGTATATAAATCGCCCACAAATCCTACGAAAGTGTATTATTATCGTTATATTACGTACGCGCGCGCGTCCACTTACACAAGCACACACAGGTATAACGTCGTGTACGATAAACGAGACACGGAACGTAGACGATTTGTAAACGCGTCCGCGTAAATTCGTATATATATATATAAACGTTAATAGTATTATTAGGTACGTAGCGCTCGGTGCCGACGCCGTTTTGTCCCCGACATTTTTCGCGACCCCGCGCCAACAAACCGTAACATACGCGGACGTCGTCGTTTTCGCGATCTCGTCGGCTACGTACCGCCGGCCGGAATACGTTGTACGGTTTTTTTGTTTCGTGAACGGAACACAGACGGGCTGCAAACCGTTTCCGTTAGACGGCGTTACGTGGACGATTCGCGTATATCCGCTTTCTATTCTTCTAGCCTCCCGGGAACCGAGACGCGGGCATATCAATAAACGCGCGGCCGACGGACGCGATTATTATCGGGACACGATTAGACCGGCGCGGCCATTCGTCGCGACTAAATTTCCGTCCCGGGTCGGCCGTTGCCGCGTATATCGGTTAGTGTCGGGCAAGGATCCGAAAGTGGGACTACGCGCCCGTCGTTAGTCGACGAGATCGGAGAAGATCGATGGAATGACGTGAGCGGTCACGTCGATTGATCGGGTAATGAACGTACGCGTTTAGTAGGTATGGGAAAACGGCGCGTGTTCTACGCGCGATATTTCGCCGAAAATACGATTCGTCCGCCGAATTACCAATTAAAATACCGAACTAATAAAAAAAACATTACGTTACACTCCGCGGGTAACATAACGCGACAATATCGTGACAATCGAAATACGCGCGATTCGATTAAACGGATTCGGTAGAGAAAACGGAGATAAGTGTGCGTGGGTCTCCGTGTACACAATACGCGAACGCGCCACGATCACTACGTATGTATATATCTAGCGCGTACGCGCACGTAAAATGTTTTGAAAATACGAATGGCCCGATAGATGGTCGAATTCTCCGGGAACGTTTCCACGACGTGGTCGTACGGCGGGGAGCGTTACGCGCGTCGCCTGCGGGACAAACGTTATTGACGACACACGTGGGAAACTCATTATAACGCGCGCGACGGTCGGACGAATTTTCCATTTCGGTGTAATATTGTGACGAATCCGGACGATTCGACACGTCGCGTTCGGCGCCTAGTGCGCCGCGTATTGTGCAATGGTCAACGCACGCACATATACGAGCTGTGTACAAAAAAGTAACGGGAATTCTTAAATTTCGCAGGTTTGTAGAGTCCGATTGTCAAATTTCTTTTATTGTGTTAGCACGCGTGCCCTTTTAAGTACGATCAGATTTTCAGTCATATTTTAGGACGGCAGCCGCCAAGGTTAGGTTTGTTTTGGTGAACTCCGGGATTTTTGTTTGTTCGAAAAAATGTCGTATTAAATTTCGCGTAAAAAATGAAATAAACCGTGCGAAATGTTAACAAAGGCCTATGGCTAATCTGTTACGAATAAAAGAAGGGTTTACGAATGGTATAAGCGTTTACAAGAGGGATACGCACGTGTATCCGTATTATTCCATCGACGCGCGGCGCGTAAAACAACCCAGAAAGTCCTCCGGCCTTTGTAAAACGTATCCTCGGTTGTTGGCGGGACACGTTGCGTACAGACCGAAACGTACTGGATACGAGTGTAGGTGACGAACAAAACGGAACGAGCTGCGCCGGAGTACAATACGCGGCCGTACTCGGTCCACCGAATCGCCGAACGACGCGCGTTTCGGAATTCGTTCTGACGGCGCGGCGGACCATTAGTCGGCGCCCCAGCGGAAAACCGACCGTTTGCCGAAACGCGCGTTCGTGCTCCTCCCGTCGTCGTTGGCCGGTGTCCCGCCGACAATCGTCCGTCGCCGGTGTTCGTGTCCCACACGCCCGACCGTAAGCGAACGTCGTTCCGGCGCGGAATTCGGAGAGACGCGCGAAAACCACGGCACGACCTGGGGGCCTTCCGTCCCGAGGGGCCCGGCTGCCGCGGAATCTCATTGTGAGTGGCCAGAAACGCCGCGGGAGAACCCGATATCCATCACGTTTGACACTTCGCGACATAATCTCGATCTCCGCCGATGTATTGTTGTCGCCGTACGTATTTTCGTCGTTATTATATTTTTTTTTTCGTCCCCCTCCCATATTCGGTACCGGCACGGACGTTTTCCGCGCCGAGAAATTCAATATTATAATTTGATTACGCGGAATCGGGGATTTCGTTCTCGCATGCGCGCGCCGTATCGAATCCGACGATCAATCGGATCACCCCCCCGAAAATTCGCGTTTCGCGAAACTCGTATTTCCAACCGACGAATACGGTCGGTTAGGACGGACGTTCTCGTACACGCACACCGTATACACATTTAACCACGTACTTGCCCCGGCGTATTGATCACCCGAAATTCCCGTGCACGCGGTCTACGAACACGGTTGTACAACGAGTTTCACTCGAACGACCGTGTAACTTGATTCGCCACGTCGGCATAGGAGGAGTCGCGCCGCCGGGTTCGTTCGTTCGACGGCGAACGTTTATTTTTATGAAAAAAAAAAAACGTTACGGATTCCGAACCGGACGGATATTTGGTCGACGTTTTCGTCGGTTTCGCGGACGTCGATATATTTCGTATTTATTCGCCCGTGAATTCGAGTTCGTACTGGAATCGGTATTTCGGGTCCGTAAGTAAAAACGTTCGTTAAACGTTTCGAAAAACCGGTAAATATTTTCGCGTAGACGGTGCAAAACGTCGACGGACCACCGGCCAACGGAAGTCGTGGACTCGTCGAATTCGACGGTATCCGTCGATACGATTCGACGTTCGGGGTTATTGTTGATTGCGACCAGGGCGGACAACGAGCGAATTCGGTAGCTAAAACGACGGCGGAAGGGATGGGTAGGGGCGACAACATTTATCGGACTCGCGCCCCGCTTTCGTATTGTACAGGCCGACGTGTATTTACAAGACGGCGTGGCTTTTCGGAAGCGCACTGGACGGGCGGATAATACGAATATTTGTACGTCGAGTACGGACGGATCCGAGCGAGTGTTCGACGAGCCGCCCCGCTACAGGTTCTACTATCGTCATAATAATGAACGGCAATACGGT
The DNA here is from genome assembly GCA_025469175.1 of Geopemphigus sp. TES_GeoC_2020. Taxonomy (NCBI): domain Eukaryota; kingdom Metazoa; phylum Arthropoda; class Insecta; order Hemiptera; family Aphididae; genus Geopemphigus; species Geopemphigus sp. TES_GeoC_2020. Next base: position 15,513 of record JAIPRN010002831.1, on the reverse strand, counting down.
ATTTATTGTGGCCGGTAATAATGCGATATAGAAAAAGTGTTCATAATAATAATAACACCGCGCGCGCTCGCGCACAATATACGCTAGGCCGCCACCGACGCGTATTTATTATTATTAAACGCTTGAATGAAAATCCGCGGCCGCGGCGCGCCGCGTAATAAACAACACAATCGAAACCGTTGAATCGGCCGTTCGCTTCCTATTCTAATTTTCGACAATGATGCCGTTTCGCGGGCGGCAACAATAAATGTTGCACTTGCGCGGGAGAACGGACGTGACAACGATCGCGCGCCCTCCACCCACCACCACACCGTGTGACAACGGCTTGGCCGTGCGTTTCGCGTCGTCGTCGACGTTATTGTTACCCGTCCGTACGTACGAACATTTGCCGAGTTACTGGCGACCGGTAATTCCCGGTGCAGGGGGACGGTTCGGTTTATACGTTTGCCGGCGGAACGGTCCCCGGTAAGTGTAATTAGCGGTTTTCCGATTCCGGCTCGGTTCAAAAGGATCCGGCGCTGGGAGGGGGTGACGGGAAATTAATTAAACGCACGGCGGATAATCGTACGCGCGCGCCGAACAATTTCGAAACCGTCTGCGGTTTGCTAGTGGCGCGAGTTTCAAAGCGGGAAACCGATCGCGAAACTTTTTCGCTGTTGCGCCCCGCGAATTCGTCGTTTTTATCTCCGTCGGGCCGTCGTACACGCATGCGGGAACTGCCCGGGATAACGGACCCACATACAAAAAAACGGCGAACTCGTACGAGTGTTCATTCTCTTTACGTAATCGCGAAAAACTGATAATGTCGCTGCGGACCGTTATGTGTGTGAAACTTTGATCGGTGTACGTAACGTGTGCGCGTGTGCGCGCGATTAGTACGGAAACAACCAGAACTCGTTCTGGCGAGCCGACGTCCGTGGGCGACTCGATTTTATTCGTACGCGCGATACGGGCGTTCGTAATCTATTTCCGTACGTACGTCGTATTTCGATTGATAGGGAACGATTTTTGGCGTACGGCCTCCCCTCCCCCACCTATGTTAAACGACCGTGTGGATGGTAGATCGGCGCAATGAGGATTGTGCGACGACGCGCGTACGAGCGTGTGGGTGGACAACAAATGGCCGCGGAAAATCGGAAAACTCCCCGCGCCTCGTTTACGCGGAATGCCGATTTTACCGAATAGAAGTCGCGCGCGTCGTACGTTCGAAAACCGTACTCTCGTTCCGGTTTCGGGACGGTCGGCGTCGATACCGGCGCGAAATCGTCATTCGAAAGCCCGCGAACGACCAAGTCGATTAACGACCACCGGCCCGCCGTCAGGTTTCCGTAAATCGCAATAATAACGGCCCTTCGTTGCGCGGCGGTCCCCTATTGTCTTAAATTATTGATGATCGAAGTGTAAAGTGTATCGGAGTGAATTTCGGCCGTTTTTTACGCGCGCCGACATTCGGATGATTTATTCGTTATTGTCTCCGCCGCCTTGTAACGTAATTTATGACAACGTTCGTCGCCGTCCCCCGTCAACCGACCACGTAACTATGGTAATGTTAAAAGCGTATATATAGAAATATATATACACACACACACACACACATACACAGGCGCGAACCGAATGTAACGACGACGACGGTTTATTATATTCGCGAAATTACACTTTTTCGATTTTGGTTCGCGCCACGAAATACGGCGCTTATGTTTCGAACGTCGCGAAATCGTCGTCGACGGACAACGAAACTGTGGCTTACTTCGGACGGCGATCGTTTTTTGGTATATCGTCGTTACGCTTAGTTTTTAGGGCGACGTCGTTTCGAACAAAAAAAACGTTTTCGTTTTTCGTGGACGGACGACCGATAGCCGTACGCGTATATACGTATACAGCGACTTTAAAAATAAATCCCGCGCGGGTATTCATAACGTAGTACACTTAAGCACGCGTAACACGTTTCGTACCGAATTATATTATGCGAATTTTTCGCGTGACTTTTGACATGTAAAGTTTGCCGCGCTCGATCGACCAATCGCGATCGTTCCGAGCGCTAAACGCGTATGACGCCAAACGTTATGAATATATTATTACCGTTCGAACGAGCGACCGGTATGAATAATTTAACGTTTTTTCTTCTTTTAAGTACGTATAATAGACGTGCGTATATATTATATTCGTCGGAACGATTATTATTTATACTCGTTTTTTTTAACGCGTGTATATATATATGCATATGTATAGTACGTTACGGTCGACGTCCGATCTCTACCGTTTGAATTTTATTTTACCAAATGTTCGGTCGATTTGTCGGCCGAAAATCGTATAAACGCGAATTCGTCCGGTTCGGGAACTTGGCGAAATGCGAAAACGTTTTTACTTGGTCGTCGCGGCGAACCTAATTTGCGCTCCGTATGTGTGCCTACCGTAGACGACGACATTCTCGCGTCGCCGGAGCAAAACGAAACGGAACAATACGGCGACCTGTTTAGTACGTGACGGATGTTTGGCGTGGGGAATATTTTCGTTTTATTCGAACGCTAATTAAAGTACGCGGGAACGTATAAACAATATAGCGGATAATTTGCGCGTAAGTCACGCCGGTGGTACGCGTGGTGATTCGTACTAAATAGTTTTCGCGTCGCGCTTTGGCGGCAATGTCTAAACGGAACACCGTGTCGCGTTCGAATAGTCCAACGTACGCGACGGACACGGAGCTTTTATGGCTGGTAGAGAAAGTCGATTTTCCGGAAATCGGCTGCGTTCCCGCGCTGACTTACTGCCAACGGGTTATTCGTGATTAGCCGTCACGGTTTAAGGCCGTTTTTCGGATTAAAAAAGTACGTCGTGGCCTTGTAACGGTTTATTACGCGAAGCGTTGTGGTTTGTTAAAAAACAAAATCGTGTGGAAATCTATACGCTTTCCTGCGCGTGCGTACGTGCGTCCAATCGTGTGTGTGTGTGTGTGTGTGTGTGTGTGTGTGTGTGTGTGTGTGTGTGTTTGTATGTGTGTGCGGGGCACAGAAAACGCGTGGTCACGCCGTTTAACCACTTGACGAACACGGGAATTCCAGAGGTGACAAGCGAGTGTTATAAAAATACGGTTCGGATATTAATAATAATAAAATAACTCGTCTATGCGCGTAAAATATATTTTATAGGCTTACCCGGGGGCAGAGGGGAATTTTATTTGATCACCCTTCGGACGCTCATTTCCACCGTTGCCGTCGTGTACGAGCAATGTCCCCGAAAAAAAGGTTCTCGGACCAAAAAAAAAAAAAATAACACGCCGTGTCGGATCGTCGATGTCGTTCACATATAATACCGTATAGGCTACGTACGCGGTAGACAATAACAATAACGCGTCGTGGTCGTCCGTGACGTCGGAACGGTTGTTCGCTCGTCGCGAAACTAATAATAATTTTCGAACTAGACGAATGACGTCGAACGACGCTTGGATTCGTGCATTTTGAACGAGACCCGCCGTGCTGTAATTTCCATTGACGAACGCCTTACGTACAAGGGACGGAATCGTGGGAGTGGAGGATATTCGGTTCGACGTTTCTCGAGCGCGAAATTCGGCAAAATCCGTCGGTTTCGTCGAGAAACGGGTGACGGGGTGACGCTGCTACCGTGTGTCACGTCCGCGTGTTCCCCGAGCGGCGCCACCGAACGATTTAGTGGAGTGGCGGTGGCGTGAAGTGGACGAGGACGGAACTTGCTTAGGTTAACAAAAACGCGGTTTTCATTTCGTTGTTCCGGCAAAATGGGCGTTATTTTAACGGGGACGTCGTGATCCCGGTGTTGTTATTACGCACGTACTCGGGCAACGAGCGCGGAGAAAGCGGCGTGAATTGATTGAGCGCGCGCGGCTGCTTGACGGAAACCGCGGACACGTTTTATAATCCGGCGACGTAGGCGGCGGTTCGTGTGGCCGGAGATCGAACGCACACACGCCTGCGTACTCGTTCGCGACTTTCGGGGCTGTTTCCAATAACGCGAAAAACCGGAGGAGCGTCGCGTCAACGGTCGCGGAAACCAAAACAGCGGTATCGGGAAAACGGATGTTGGGCCACCCGCGATGGGAAACGACGCCGGCGTTGGGAAGGGTCGCGAAGTTCGCGAATAATTCCCGAAAAATTCTCGATACACGGTCGCAATCGCGCGGATAATTAATACGCGCCGGCCGCGTGGTAGTAACGAAATTAAATCGCGTAACGACCCCTTCCCGGTCGACCGATATTCCGAGCGTTAATTACACGCGACGTCGAACCACCTCTATGTGTACACACACACACGTTATAATTATTACACCGTACGAGTTCAGGTTTTTATCCCCTCGTATTTCTATTCAAAAAGACTATATATAAAGACCACGGAAACACACCCACACGCATATACACACACACTCACGCACAAATACGTATAAGCGATAATATATTATAAACATATAGTACGTAAACGCATATAGGTATTCCGCAGACTGCACGGGTCTGTAGTTTATTCCGTAATGACTACCATTGAACCACATGTTATTTTTATAATGATGTGCATTCTTTTCATTACACGGTCGCGTGCGTTTTTTTTTTTTTTTATTTCTCGTTTATTATTATTAGTACGCGTTATGTCGGTGTTGCGGCGGCGGCGGCGACCACGACCACGACGACCCGGACAGGTAGATATCACGTTGACAGTACCCCGTGCCGGGTGTGTTGTATAGTTCGAGTGTACGCGATATTAAATAGTGGGCACCTGGGTGACTGGCTTCGGGAAAAAAAAAAAAACTAATATCGAAACGAGGTAATGACAGCGTTAGACGCGCGATGACAGCGTTTAGAGGGAAACTTATTCCTTTCCTAACGCGAGCACTACGCGCGTGTATATATGTACGCACGTGTGTGTGTGTGTATACACGCACACTACGTATATACGCTGTAATAAAAGTGTATATACGTGTATAGAAAACGTATAGGTAGAAATATGTGGTTTTGGACGTCGGTAGTAGTGATGACTATGAATTTTTTTTCGACACAGAAAGATAAACTTCACAGCACGATCTCCAGTCGTCGGATACATGCGCTGAGTCATCATCATCCACTGGTACTAGCCGTTAATGACTATGATTTATATAACGTCGGAAGCGCAACACGAAATTCTCCGGTGAGCAATGTGAACAAAACACACACGCACGCACGCACGTACGCTCACGGACTGTGGCGCGTTCGTAACGAGCGAACGTTTTCTATTTTTCGGTCGACCGTATTCGTAAACGTAACGAGATTCGCGACGATGTCTCGCGGTCACCGGTTACCGTATCCGTCTACGTCGTGAACGAAACCCTGGGCCCCTCCCCCCCCGTCTTCGGTCGTCCCGCGTTCGGAAAGCTAAAACGATCCGCGCGCGCCCTGGTGCCGATTGCGCAAACAATTAGCGGCGACGCGCTTCGGGTCCGTCGTAGGTAGGCAAACTGTCCCGGAAAGGCCCGAAAACACTGTAGCCGAATGGTTCGCGTTCGTATTGCCGTTCCGCAAACGAGTTCAGTCGGCGCGTACATCCGAGCGAAAAACGCGCGAGTTTCGAATATACGCTCGCACGATACGGACGTTCCGCGTGGTGATAGACGACGACCGTTTGGTGTGTGGGAACCGACGAATCGTATCCCGCGCGTAGTCGATTTCGTTTATTTGGAAACGATTACCCGAACGGTATTCGGTTGTCCGGAGTAAAACGCTTAGTAACGATACGACCCAACCCGTCGAACAACTAGCGTTTTATAATTAACGTCGAGCCGAAATCGCGAGATAATCGAACACGTCGCACGAACCGCGCGCCGTCTCGGTTGTTTCCAGCACGTAGGCGTGGTTCGTATTTCTTTCGCGGACCGAACGTTCCGTAACTTATTCCCCAATGAACTCTGTTCGGTTCATTTTTAATTACGCGAGAAACGTTTACGATTCCTATACAAAAAACGAAACAAACGACACGCGATAAGTAGTAAATAATAAAACGCGGGAAGTAGTAGTTACGCGAGTAAGTTGTACGTGTATATATATACACACACACACACGTGTACACTTGTCGTACGTAGTGTAACAACTTGGGGAAAGGAAGAGCGCGTTCGTTATTGAAACGGCGCGACGAGTATTAAAAAATAATTTGTTAACGTATTTAATTATTCTTTACAAATTACGATATTATTTACGGTACGCGTTATATTACATTTTTACGCCGTATTCAATAGTGCGTGTGTGTGTGTGTTTTGTCATTAAGTTTACGTGTTCGAAAAAAAAAAAACGATTAGTGTAGGCAGTATTCCGTGCATAATGACCTAGAAAACGTAACGCCGGTTCGTTTCAGGTGACGTGTACGTTCGTTTTCGTTGTCGAGCTACCGGCCGAACGCGCCCGTCGCTACGTACGGTAACACCTCCTTACCCGTGGGTGTATTGTTTCTTTTTTTATTTTTCCGTTTCCGAAACGAAATTAAAAACGCTTATAAATAATTTAGGCGAAATAGTCGCCGGGAGTGTCAGTCGAACGGGGGGAATTATAGGGTGCACGCGGGACATCATTAAAACGTTCCGTAATATCAGGTTAAGGAACGGGAGGATAACGGACATTAAGGATGTCAAATCATTCTGGCCGCCGGTTCGTCCCCGACCTTAACTGTAAACAACCATTTCGGTTCTCTTGTGCCTCTTTAATGACGCAAACAAAAAAAAAAAACATAAATATAAACGACGTAATGTACGGGAACGCGGTACGGGGAAAAAACGTAAAATAATGAGACGTTGTATATTTCTTTTTTCGTTCTTTTTTTTTTTATTCACTCGTCGCTACAGTTACTATCGGGTTACTATGGGATAGGTGACGAAGCGGAAAAAATACGAAGATTTACACGCCCAAAATAATAACGCCGAACCGCGTCGTGCACAACACACACACACACACACACAGAACGTTAGGAGGCGACGAATTTGATTATCGTTCGCGTTCGTCGTTGGTGGGGCGAAAAAACCGACCCCGTCGTAATCTTCCAAAAAACAAACGGCCGATAATTCCATCGCATAGTTTAAACGGATGACGCGCCCGCTTAAACATTTTCGCGTTCAAACGCTACACGGACCCGAAGTAACGAAACCATTTCATTCGCCTACGCGTTTTATCGTCCCGCGTTTCCGGATACGGTGGACTGTTTGCGGCCATACGTTATGTACCCGCGGATACTTACGGTTTTTACTTCGTACGTAGCGTTACGCCGGTACAGTCGTTCACTCGAGTCGCGTGTATGGGCCGATGGAACCGCGTTTGTTTTCTTGTTTCGTACGGAATAACAATTTTCTTCGTACAACCAATATCGTACGTGTTTAATGAAAAACCCGCGAACTATTGCGCCGATTTCCGACGCAAGCTACACCTGTTACGACATCGCGGAAATTACGGTGCACACGGGGAGCTACACAAGTACGTCGTGCCCGCATCCGTCCGGCTCGGTAAAGCGTCGCGTAACGGGAAACGGACCAACGAACGGATATTTCTGCGAGTTTTGTTTACCTGATCGAATTTTCGGTCGGAGGGAGGCAAAAACACTTCCGATCCACTGACGAATAGGTCACTCGAATACCACCCCCACCTTAGCCAGTAGTCCGACGCCAGTATCCGTCGAACAGTTCACGGTTCGGACGTAAAAGTGTTTCGAACGCGAAAAATATTCGCCGACAGACGGAAAAAGAAAAACCGTCGTTACAACCATCGGTCACACTTTCGACGTCGAACTACTAGTTAATCGGCGAAAAACTCGATCCGTTGAAAACGGAACGACCGACAACGAGTACGTCGAAGGTACACCGGGCGCGATGCGCAAACCGCGTTTTTCCGCCCGACGTCGAACCGATATGTAAGTAAAAGGGCGGCGACGTGCTGTCCAAAGTGTAATGTTCGTTCGAATTTCGTGTAAACACCCGCGCGTGCGTCGGTCTCGCTGACGAAACGGCTGTCGCGTACCGTTCCCGTCGCGCGATTAGTCGACGTGGATACGTCATTCGAATTTCACGACATCCGAAACGACCGACGGATCGCGACCATATCGAATAAAATCGTATATATTGCTTTATCATTATCGTCGTTGCGCGCCGCGATTATCGATTCGTCCGTCCCGCGCGGTGATAGGCGCGACGTTCGTATTAGCCGAACACACGCGACTCGTTAATTACCGTGATAGGTAACACGGTCGCGGTCCGCACAATTGCTGACCACCACCACCGTCCGGCCGTCGACCGCTATATTTGCCTTCGTCCCTGACGGCGTCCGGTAGCGGCGGCAGTCCGCCGTCCACGCCCCGGTACGGGTCGGCCCCGTCGTCGTCCGCGTGCCCGTCGCTGTTGTTGTCCCAAAGCCACAGCCTGCGCCATCGCGCCCGCTTGTCGTCGGCCGTGTACCGCGACGGCAGCGGCTGCCGTCCCTTGTCACTCTTGTCGTCGTTCGACATACCGCGCGATAAATAATCGCGCTTGGCGATTTCTTCGCCCGGCCGAGTATTTACTCGTCCGTTACTCAGGCGACCGCCAGTCGCCGCCGACGCAGTTTGTTTGTCCTGTCGGCCTTTTTTCCCGTTCGTTTTCCAACTCGCCGCATAAACTATCGTCTGATTACCGTGTGATCGATTCGATGTCCCGCGCGCGTCATCTATTTCCCAACGTGTTTCGCATCATCCACCGATTTTCAGTTCCCACGAAAATCTTTCCGCCCATGTCTTATGTCTTAACGAACGCGTACGAACGATTTCGTTTCGTTTATGGTCCTATAAATGATCTGGACGACACGACGTTCCATCAGGTGTCATTCGTTTTTCACGCGGAATCGCGTTTTTCGCGCAAATATAAAACACTTGCGCGCGATCGTTTTTCTTTTCCGTAACGAGCCAATCGACTGGTCGTCATTGTACGCGGAAACGATAAAACTGACCGATATCGCTTCGAAGGTGGCTAATATCCAAAAATTCAAAGTCTATTTATACCAAAAAACCGACAAGAACGTCGAATCGAAATCGGTAATTACGTTTTTTCGTTGGACGTGATAAAACGAAATTATCGGTCGATAATTTCAAACGTTATTTTTTGTACGAATCGATCAATAATTTGAATCAAAATAAAAACGTGTCGTTAATAACGTAATCACGGGACGAGATCGGTTGTACAACCTTCGTACATAAAACCGAAAACTGTTCTCGATGACTATAGAAAGCTCCACCCTGTCGACGAATCGACGCTATTGTTTTCGTCGTCGCCTCGCGCGTTAATCGAAATATACTCCCGTTTTCGACTCGCGTTCGACGTTCATATTATCCCCCTCTCCCCCCCCCGACTGTCGTCCAGGAGATTTCGCTGAATCCGAATAATTTTCGTAAATATTTTTCTTATTCTTAGAAAGTTTTTTATGTGTTTAATATTTTCGGCCGCGTCCTTTACTCGCCGTAACTACACACATATATATATATCGACTTCCGGTTTTCGAACGGCGGCACACATGATTGTAATTACGAATTCTGGAACCCGAACGATTACGTAGGAGGTAAAACGCGCGAAAGAAATACGTCGAAACGAAATTCGTTCGAAAGCTTTAAGGGGCGAACGGAAAAAAAATTCGCCCTCCGGCCGTTATTGTACGCCTTATTTTTATAATACGTTCTAGCCGCGCATTAGTAGCCCGTTTCGGCGGATTAAAGCTTGCGTTATCAAATCTACCTGTACGCTGTGTACTCGGTGCGACGTACACGTACATTTAGGTATTCCGGATATTCGAAGAAGAATTTGTTCAGGGATTCTTTATATATACGTCCGCGATACGAGATTAGGTATTCGATTGGGACCCGACACCGCCGGTGTACACCAGACCTTCCAGAAATCGCATTGATCCCTCTGGGTGTGCCGTTGAAACGCCCGTGGGCTACGGTGTTACCAGAATTGAGCGATAAGCGAATTTATTAAATTTATCGGCGTACGTTTGTCGGTATTACTGAGCGCGCGCCTTCCCGAGCGTGCGTACCCTTACAAGAGCGGCGGGTCGCGGACACGCGGAAACGGCGACGTTACGACGCGTTTTTCGTCGCGGAACTGGTGAAAAATGGCGATTCGTCGACGTTCACCGGCGGCCAGTAGTTCGTGCAGCGGATTTCTCGTGACCACCGGTACGTCGGCGGGCGGTACGAGTTGGGTGAGTGAGAGAGAGAGCGGGTCACGAAAAATGGCGGACGAAGAGTGTCGTCCGGTGGCAGGAAGCAGCTGCCGCTTCGGCTCGCTACATTACATATATACACGCACTACGAAATAACCCCACGTATATAAACGTTTGTGTATGTGTGTATAGTACGACTATTACTGGTCGCGCATAATTATTTCGTTTGTCCGTACGCGTTTGCCCGTGCGCACGCATTGATATAGTGTGTCGTCGTCGTCTCCGGCACAAGACTTGACAAGTTTCGTGTAGAATCGCGTCGCTTATAATACACACACACATACTTATTATAATATATAGGCGCGCACGCCGAGGAGACGCTGCAGAACAAAGTCCCTCTCCGGCGGCGACGCGCGTCATCTCTTAATCAATCATTGTGGGCAACGCCGACGCCCCCCCCCCGCTTGCCACCACCAATCACTCTGTAACCACTAACCATCGCCATACTTACGTACTAAGACGTGTATATTCTATATATATATATAGTATAAATATAGCGCGTATACGGTGTGTGTGTATGTGTGTATATATAGTTACGTAACGACCGTCTAAAATATATTTATAATACACGTCCATGGCGCGCGGGGGTGGAGCAGAAATGTACGCATATATATATGTACGGGAAAAGGAGAGTGTAACGTGCTAAGACGAAGACGGAGGAGGAAATCGTCGTGTTTAAAAAGGCACGAAGACGGTGGCGGCGGGTAATTTATCAGACCGCCGCCGCTGCCACGCCATCGCGTCTTTTAACCGCTTCGCTCACACACATACACACACACATATATATATATGGTTACGATAACGGCGGTGCGTGTATACACATATATACAGGGTAAGTCGTTAACATATTATCCTATACATTATACATTCTCTCCTCTGCCGAAATAAATTCGATTCGATTACGTCGCGTAATATATATATGTGTGCGTGTGTGCGTTTAAAGGTCCCATATATATATATTATAATAAACGACGTTCGAACGAACAAAAACCGTTCCACGCGTGCCGTCGAAACGGTCGTAATAGTCGCGCGGTTTTTCGGTTGCGGTCGGCGTTTGACGGGTTTACGAACGCGATTCGAGTGGAAAAAATACGTACGTCGGCCGGCCGAACGAACCGGCGAACGACGATTGGTACCGTCGCCCGGGCGAAGCGCAAATTATCCGTCGAACGTACTCGACGATCGTCTCCGGTCGTCGTGCCGAGCCAAAAGGGTCCGTAAAGAGAACGGGCACTTTTTCTCTCTGGCGCGACGTCGTCGGTCGAAACGAGTAGCCGCCATTGTACGCGCGGTTACCCTGTACATGTCGGTCGCGTACGTGCGCGGCGACCAAGTTCACTTTTTAAACTGCCAGGCCGTTCACGCGCGCCCGCGCACACACATATACGTACACATACCCACACCGTATACACGTACGTAAAAGGCGAATGACACAGTGATTAATTAGTACGCGTCGCCTAAGATATTCATCTTTCCCCTCGTCACTCGTCGTCACGCGCCCCGCCACAACCGCCACGGGGACGACGACGACGACGGCGACGTTCGAACCACGAGGGCAAATACACACACCACCGCCGCTTCCGACGGGCGCGCTCACACATTCTGTTGGGGAGAGACGAAGTGTTTTCCACGTCGTTGATGTCGCCTCGATCCTCTTCCTCTACACGCAATAAGTTACGCTCTGTTTATGGAGCTCGTGCGTACGTGTGTGTTAATATATATTTAGAGTACACGCGTAGATATTCCTCCTCCGTTCTCTTCGTCGTTGGCTACAAACCCCTTTCGGTCGTATCGATCGAATTTAATGCACGTCGCATTTATCTAATCCATTCGAAACGTCGTCTCTTTTACACTCGCGTACGCGATATGTTGACTTTTGAAAACCCTTTGCAGCTCTATATATATTTGTACGCGCGCGCGCGCTTCGTTTTTCGAATACTCGACGGGGGCCCGACGCGCTATGACTACTCGAAAACGGCGGGTACTTTTATACGTCAGATTCGAAAAGTCGTTGAATCGAAAACCGCTCAGATATTCCGTTTAAACACCACCGAGCGGCGGCTTTAAAGTGTGTGTTGATCGTTTGTCTATCGTACGTCCCGCGATTGAGGTCGGGAATTAATCGTCAAAAACCGATCGACCCTTTAATATAACGCGTCGACCGCGTTCCGATCGTACGCGTTTTGCCGTGTTGAGCCTAACCTAACCTCGTTGTTTACGACGCGCCGTCACGTATTTCGACTACGTTGGTGGTTCGCCCGGAAATCGAATTCGGTCGACGGAATACGCACAACCGTCGGGCGACGACGATTGTTCGAGAAATATTATAATACGACGGACCCGCGAGTGAAGATTATAGTCTACACGGATTACCAGTCGGTATAATCATTAAAACGAACACACACGCGCGCGCGTATATATTTAGCTACGTGCCGACGGATCGCAATTTATCGAAAGCGCGTTTTGATTTTCGGAACGGTTCAGTGGCCGTAAAGCGAATTACGCGTGTCCATTGAATTAAGGGCCGTGTATTTTTGAGATTTCATCAGATAAGTTGCGCAACTTATCAACTCGCCCCGCCGTCGGAGAGATTATTTTAAATGAGAGCCTACCCGCGCTCTAATCCTCCGTGACACACGGCCCGCTTCAAAGGGATGGTAATTTCGTGTGACGTGCCGTCAGGGTCCCGGCAGCGGTGGCGGCGGCGGCGGCGGCGGCGGCGGCACGCAGAGGGCTTTAAATACATACGTTATTACTACGTACGAAATGAAATTGTCGTATTATACCGCGCGGCCGTCGCGCTGCCTGTATTTTACACGGTCTGTCCACTCTGTGGCGCAACGACGGTTGAAACCGTGTGGTAAACACCGTAAATACGGATCGACTAAAATCCTGGAAAGGGAAGTCGGCCGTTTTTTTTTTTGGTTCTTTTCGCAACACCGTGTATACGTTTTTCGCGAGCGCGACGTTTGTACTACGAACGTTTTACGATATTTTCGTTCGTTTTAAATCCCCGACTACTTTTTAGTAATACGTTAAAACGATAGAAAGCCACGGATACTGTGAATGTCGGTTCGAGTGGCGCGCTTAGGCGGAGATTTTAGAGACTTGTTGTTATTGTTCTTATTATGATTATTATTATTTCGAATTCGGGAACAATGGTAAATCATTTGTGTTCGTAGGACGATTCTGAGCGACCCTAGTACGTTGTTATAATTAATGAATACGACGTAACGTAGGAATTGGGATTAACGTTCGGCTCGATTTTATTACAATAATCGCGTTTTACACGAAACGAACGCAGTAAACGAAACGTTCAACGTTTATCGTAATGTTCTTTTTTTTGTCGATCGGTTTCTTGGAATGCCGAAATTTATCTAGAAAATACGTCTTTATAATACCACGTTCGATTTTCCACTCTTAAATACGAAAATTGGCCCCGTTAAGAATTAACGATAATCGTCGTTTCACGTCCGACAAATCTTCCGAGTCGTACAATAAATTTGAACTCTAAACGTTCCGAAAATCGACTTTCGAAATACGTTCGTCGGAACACTCGGCGTCAAATTTAATATTTAGGAAATATCATCAGTGGGTGGGGCTCCTTCCATCAAATATTTCACGTATCCTTAGTACAGCATATACGCTTATTATGTCTCGCGATGTAGATTGCGTATTTATTTAAAAAATAACAAAAAAATTTACGTATAAAATCGGAAAATTATCGAAACGTTCTTTCGGAATTATAACGAAACGAACGAAATTCGGTTCGACGAAAATCGAGCGCGTCGTAAATTTTACGCGGTTTTTCCGGCCTGTATATGGAAGCCATCGGCGAGATCGGAAAACGTGTTCACCAATGTCCCCTACATTCGCTGTACCGGAAAATTGGCCCGCGCGTAAACAACCGAGGCTGCGATATAGAAAAGCGGTCGCTTCGAAAATACGAAAATATCGCGTCGTCGTGAAACCGACCATCCACACCACACGTCCGTCGTTTCCGCCGTCCCGTGTCAGAAAATAAACGCGAAATTGGTTACGTTCGCGCGGGGACGTGAGTTTTAGTTACTTCGCCTACCCCAGGGTCGACAATTACTCTAAATACGTCGATAAAATAATAATAATTCGCGCGGCCATAAACGAGTGTCGTAACGCGAAATTGTTACCTTCGCCGGAACACGTACATACACACACACACACACACACACACGTACACGCGTACACATTAAACGTGCGTGTAATTCTTTGTGGAAGGCGATGAATACGTTAACCAGGACCGTAAGTGAATTCCCTTATCCGTAAGGATTTTTCAATGACACCCTCTAACAATGAAGACGACAGCGCTATTGAAAAACGTAGTCGGGTTTACTGAAACTTAATGGTCCACTCATTTATTTGAAACGTCACATTTACGTGCCGAGTAATAATAATTTGTTTTTACGTCAGACCGTCGTAGTAATAATAATAATAATAATAATAATAATTATTATTATTATTATTATTATTATTACTAACGCGTAACGCGGAAGATATTTTTAGACTCGCGTGTTCGGATTTCCGCGCGTCGCGGATCGCTGTCGGTATCGACATTCCGAACCGGTGGACTAACTACGAAAGCGCGGTCGATCCCGGGCCTATATATACGCTTAGCGGTCTCAAAGGCGCCCTATGAGGGTTACTTTTTCGGTTTTTTTTTCCAAAAATATACGTAATGTACGCGCGGACTGTCGGCCATCACGGCTAGTCGGCCATTTAATGGTGGCGAGACGTACGAACGACGACGTCACGATTATTACATACGGACGTGCGCGTGATTATATTTACGAAACGGCTGTCGTCGGGTTTATTCAGACCACTTCGGTCGGACGAGACGTTCGGTTTTTTCGGATCGCGCGAACACTTGACGATTCGTTTCGCGTTAGTCGCCAATCGTCGTGGCCATTTCGTGGCCGTTCGCGTGGATGCGTCTGTCGTACGAACGGACTTGCCAAATGTGCGCGGACGACGACGTTCCCGAGGCGATTATTAACAGAGTCCGGCATTTTGACACCCGACCGGACAATCGCTTTCGTAGCGATGACATCTCCGCCTTGATAGCGCCGAACGTGATTGGTCCGTGTTTAACGTCCGAGATTTCGGCTCGTCGAAACCAAACGCTCTCCGGAACCGGAAAACGGAGTGACGAAACGGACGATCGCTCCCGCGTCTCTAACGAGAACGGATTTCGTGTCGGAATCGTGTTTCGCGTTCGCGACGGATGTCGCGCGCTAAGGATATTCAATACCCGGACAACACA